>CAOJBJ012469553.1:0-10188 GCA_948291685.1 Euphorbia celastroides
AGGATTAGAGGATGCAACAGTTTCCTTTTTGCTTGGAGCTGATGGTCGATCTTGGAACGAGGAGCTGCTTAATGAGATGTTCTTGGAGGCAGATCGGAAGCTTATTAGAAGGGTCCAGCTATCATGGTCTCGCCAAAAGGACGGAATTTATTGGCAATATGAGAAAAACGGTCAATTTTCTGTGAAATCTTGCTATTATGCTATCAGGTTGCAGTCTTCTATAGCGCTTCAGTCAAATTTTACCTCGCCGAGCTGGAGATCGCTTTGGAATGTTTGTGCACCCCCGCGGGTCCTTTAGTTCCTGTGGAGAGTGGCAACGAGATCACTTCTTTCTCTATGTCGCTTATCTCAAAGGCATGTGAATGTTGATATCTTTTATCCTATTTGTGGCGACACACCTTAGGATGATTTCCATGCTCTAATTGGATGCAATTTTGTGTACCCGATTTGGAACGAAGTGTTTGCAGAAGGGTGGCCTTTAAGTATAACCTCGATTTCAGCTTGGTGGGAATGGGTTCTTACAAAAGGATCAGATGTTACTGCAAAGGCAGCTTGCATTTTATGGGCTGTTTGGGCTCGTAGAAACCATTTCGTGTAAAATAACCAATATCGTGTCCCTTCTCAAGTTCTTCGACATGGGTTGGGTTTTCTTTCGGAATGGATTATAGCGAATCCGCGGGCTAGTACTTCGGTCTCTAATGGCTTAGCTTCTTGGAGATGCCCCCCCACTAAATTGGATCAAGTGTAATGTTGATGCAAGTCTTTTTTAGTCCGACGATCATATTGGCCACGGTGCATTGTGCGAGATTCATCAGGTTTGACCATTGCTTCTCGGTCTATAATCTTGCAGGGTAGAGGAGATCCTTTTATGACCGAGGTGATGAGCTGCAGGGAAGCTTTGAGCTGGTTAAAGGAGAAGGAGTATGACAATATCATTATGGAGCTAGATGCTATAAATGTTGTCAATGCTATTAATAATGAGATAGAGTATTTATCTCCCATAGGTCTAGTTCTAAAGGATTGTAAGGAACTTATGAATAAGTTTGTCTCCTTTAAGTTGTCTCATGTTAGTAGGTCTGCGAACTTTGTTGCGCATGTGTTAGCTAGAGCAGCGAGTTCTTCGACAAGTAGAGGGTAGCATAGTTTTGCTTCCATCCTAGATTAGAGTTGTATTTATCTCTAATTCAATGTTATTGATGTCTTCTTCAGCCAAAAAAAAAATATAAGAAAAATGTCTTCAGCATAAAAAGTCTGAGCATCAGGAAAAAACACATGGAAGACAAAAAAAGGAGGGGGCTTGCATTGAAATATAATATACACATGGCAAGATTAGAATCCTCGCATCCTAATATTCAATAAAACCATGAAATAAGAATGATCACAACTGTTTATGAAATTTAAATAGTTGAAATTAAGTGTGATAATGAAATATACACAAAATTAATCATACTGTAAAACATATAAGAAAAACAAAAATAATTTTTTTCAATTGTACATTCCAAACATTGAAGCCTGCGATGTGAGACACTTGATAACAATGTGGATTTTAATTTGGGCCGAAATACAAAGAAAATAAAAGACATACTAGCTTATTATTTATGTGTGACGTGTCACCACGTAAGCACAAGAAAGAGTCACTTGTCCAATCATTTGTGCTAATCATCGTCAAAACTAGTTGGCAAGAGATATTATAATATAACCGGTATTACCATATATAAATACCAAAATTAAATTTTCTTAACCAATATAGAGAATTTAATCCAATAAAAAAATATATTATCAAATCTGTATAGATACGAATTAAATGAAAGAAAAATCTCTCCAGCATGAAAAGTCCGAGCATCAGAAGAAAACACGTGGAAGACAAGAAAAGGGACGGCTATACATTGAGAGATTAGAATCCTCTCATCCCGATATTCAATAAAACCGTAAAATTAGAACGATCACAATCGTTTATCAAATTTAAACGGTTGAGATCGAGTGTGATAATAAAACATATACAAAAGATTAATCATAGTTTACACTATACTGCGATACACCAGAACAAGCCCAAGCTTGTTTTCTTCCTTGTGCATGCTACTGTCACTCCCTGCTATAATTCCCCTACTCCCCTCTTCTGCGTCCGTGCGTTTCTTTTGCAATTTCACAAGTGCGCTCGTCTTTTTACTTCTTCTCCTTCGTTTTCTTTTTATCAGTGCAACTTCTTTCTCTTTCAAAACTAGCATTAGCAGCCACATCTTAACGAGTTTTTCTTGTGCAAGGCGGCCATGTCTCGTCCTGTTTGGGACGCTCGAAAGGCTCGAGAGACGTTAGTGTTGTGCTGATTTCGGATTTCTTGCAGTAATACATGAATACGCCTTTTTTTCTGATGAATTTGGTCTTGTTTGCAGGTTTGAGCTGTATATACACGATTATCTGGTCAAGAAGGGGTGCCATCGAGCTGCTGAAACCTTCAGGAGAGAAGCTCGTGTCAATGAAGAACCTATTCGTAAGAGATGATCGAGCTCTGTTTTCGATTTTTTTTTATTTGAATCTAGATACAGCTACTCGATTTCGTGTTTGTTAGATTTTGTTCCGATTAACTGATCCGCATTTTATGTTTTTGATCTTGGAAGAAAATGCTTAGGGTTAGTTAATTGTTTACTTGCCCCGACTGATTGAAAAAGCATTACCTCCTGTTAGAGTACGCAGTGAGCGCTTTGATTGGTGATTCCCGTCTTGTTCAAGTTATATTTTGTTTGCATTACGATCGCAGGGAGTTCATATTCTGTGGTAGCTATTTGTGTTTTCCTGATATTCCGATTTGTTAATTATTGTCAGTGCTTGAAGCTCCTGATGGATTCCTACATGAATGGTGGACGCTGTTCTATGATGTGTATAGGACAAGGGAACTTGAGGCTCGGCAGAGAGAGGGACAATCCTCCAATCAGGTCGAGGCACAATCCTCCCATCAGGTGATTTTGATTTCTCAATGGAAACGATTATCTTAATTAGTTTCTTCTGATTGTTTGAAATTAATTGGCGCATCTTTTATGCTCCGATTTCAGGGTGACCGCAATAATGACGCACAGAGTACAGCGCACTCGGCAGTTAGAGGTCACCGGCAGATGCCAAGTCCTGTTCCTTTCTCCCCTGAATCATCAACGGCAAGGCAATCTGCTCCTTTAAATTCGCCGGATTCAAGGTATTTTCATCTCATAATCAGGGGATATTATATTGAACGTCTGACATTTTACACATTTCCTTCATCCAACGGTTGAAATTTAATTTACATTTAATTAATTACTCATTTATTACATAATCAATGATCGGATTAAGAAAAGATGTAAAATGTGATGCGTTCAATATAATTACCCCATAGTCAGCGTTATTGTATTGTGTGTGGAATGGTCAAAGCCATTATTTCCTTTGTTTGACTCTTGTTGTTCCGTGGATGTATCAGCTCTCCACCGGAGGAAATCTCGAGCCAGCCAGGGCCGCAAAGCCCAAATCAGGGTCAACAGCTTGTTTTGACAGTATGTTCCATTGTCTAAACTAAACTTAGAGTACCTATTAATCGCACAGGTGATTTTAGTGACTGTTTCATGATGTAATTTTGTACAGCCAAATGCATCTGGCTACAGAATTACTGATCCTAATACCTTCAACATCAATAGCTTTCGAGTGCCAAGAAGCATACTTCCCTTGAGTGTCAATGGTGAAGCTGGTATGTTCGAAATCTGATCATTTGTTTTACATTCTGCCTTCTGCAACTGCAAATATTTATATCCAAGACTTGAAAATGACAATGACTTATTTGTTTCATGCTCTAATCTTTTGCTTGCAAGTTTAACTTCTGACTTTGCAGGTTGGATTGAACCAGCCATTGAGATTCCACCAAGTGCTTGGCTTTTCAACGCGCCCAGGCCAGTGGTACATTTTAAGCGACAGTTCCCCAGGTTGATGTACTAAAGCCAACAAAATCTATTAAGTTGATCTTTGAGACTTACATGTTGTAACATGACACCTAGTTTTTGCAGATCTACAAATTTTCAAAGACGAAGACTGATGCTCCCTAGAAATTTCGGTGGGAATGAGGCACAGGTTATAATCAAGAATAGCATATTGTATCGAATTTATTTCATTCCTTAATGAAGGCTATGAAAGTATTTGACGATCTCATTAAACGATCAAAAAATTTTAGGCTTTCAGGGTATGATAAAGAAATTTTCCTGAAGTAAAAGTTTGAACCATAAGATAATTTCATAGGTTGAATTGGGAAATTTATGCATACTAAACTAGTGTCTCTCATATTACTAATGCTTGTCGAACCATACTAATATTCATAAGGATATTTTCATGAAATAAGTTTTCTATCCACCGAGTCCTCTCTCCACATATACACTATGTTGCAAATATACTTAAGAAACAGATACAATTAGATGCAGTAACAGTTTTTATCCTTTGATAAGCTTGTTTCAAATTTGTTTTCCAGTCCTCTTCCCTTAATGATTCACAAGTTTTTTCTCAAATATGATACCAGATGATGGTAAAGACAGAAAAAACTGATAAGCATCGAGCCCCTGATGGTCATTTCCAAATTTTTCATAAACTTGCCACACTTGCTTGTTATTTCAATTTTTTTGTTTCCTAATGTTTAATATGCTTCTGATCAGAACAACAGAAGGAGAAGGAGATTGGTGCATCCTGTAGCGGGAGAAAACACTGTGGTAGATCAACCACCTGAAGCGAATATGGTGGATCACTTCTCTTTTCTGGCTCAAAACATTTGAATGTCACATTTGCTAATTTAGATCTTCAATACGAACTTTTCAAGCCTTTATGTCTGAAGTCGGGTTTCAATTTGCAGGGTCGTGCAAATGCTGAAGCTGTAGATGATATTGAATCCTTTTTATCATCCATTGTGGAAGGAGAAGGTGATGGAGGCACTCCTCTTGGCTCTTTAAGGCGTGGTTCTGCGTCTAGCAATAATATTAACCCAGGTAATAATCTCATGGGAAAATATTAGCAGGGTGTTCGAAGGTTTTTGTGTTAATACTCGATGCTTATGCAGCTTTATGTAGAATTTCTTATCACTCGCAAGGCATGTCTAACAGATATGATTTTGGCTATAAAAAGCTTAAAATCGATACACACATCCCTTAAAATACTGCATCCAATTCATTTGAGATTTGATTGTAACCTTTAATTGTTGTCATCTTGTAGACTTTACCTTTGAAGAGATTTTTTGCCTTAGCTTAAGCAAAAGTAAGGTCGTGTGCTGTCATTTTTCATCTGATGGGGGACTATTAGCCAGTGCTGGACATGATAAGAAGGTATTTTTTACCATCAATGTCTGTAGGTTTTTTTTCCTGTTATTTCAGCAAAAATTTTACTTGTGCCATTAATCCGGTGGGCGGTGGCAGGTTTTTTTATTGAACACGGAGACTTATGATTTTGCTGAGTCGGCTGAATGCCATTATCATCTAATTACGGATGTTCGGTTCAGACCAAATTCAACAGTACTTGCCTCGTCTTCCTTTGACAGGACTGTTCGAATATGGGATGCAGGAAAAGTAAGGATTCCCTGTCTCTGTTCCCACCATTGCTTTTTTATTTCACTTTGATATATATTCACAATTTATGCTTTGGGTTTAAAAGTCCCCAAACTTTTTTCGATGGCATTTCTCAATATTGGTTGTTCTTGCACTGCAGCCAAGCAAATCGCTGTTCAAGCTAAATGGGCATGCTGAGCAAGTGATGGCATTGGATTTCCACCCTAGAAAGATAGACCTCCTTTGCTCATGTGACAGTAACGATGAAATCCGATTGTGGAATGTCAACCGTGGTGTTTGTATACGAGTCTCTAAGGTCTAGCCTCTCATCTTAAATTAATAAAATCAAATCATGACAATTGGGATGAACTTTTCTTTGTCTGAATCAAACAATACAAAAGCGTAGAGTTTCTATTGAAATTTTTTCCTTCGTTGCAACTGAAGGGAGCTAGTAAACAAGTCAGATTCCAACCTCAGACCGGCAAGTTACTGGCCACTGCAACTGGAAATGTCATCAAAGTTATTGACACTGAGACTCGTAGCTGTCCACAATTCAGCTTGAAGGTATTCTTTTTACAGTTTCACCTATTTATCTGAAAAAATAATTTCACTGAATGGTTAATATTGTCTTTGCAGGGACACGAAAAGGAAGTCCTTTGCCTCTCGTGGGACAGAAGCGGGACCTACTTAGCATCTGTGAGCGAAGACAGTGCACGGGTATGGTCACTTGTGTCAGGTGGAAAGTGCATCAGTGAACTGAGGTCGATCGGTAACAACTTTCGATCATGCACCTTTCATCCCGGTTATTCAACGCTCCTGATTATAGGCTCTTACCAGGTAAATTCAGAACGATATCACCATATAACAAATCATGCCATCGTCTAGCTTTTGGTTGCATTTTGATTAATGAACGTTTGTTTGCAGACCCTTGAGTTGTGGAACCCAATCGAGGGCAGCAAAAGTGTGTCAGTAGCAGCTCATAGCGGGTTGATTACTGGATTGGCTGATTCTTTAGAGGGTGAGATGATTGCATCGGCAAGCCATGACCGATGTGTCAGGATATGGAAATAAGAGGTGAGCAATATCCATTTACTCTGTATGAATAAGATGACCAGAAAATACATAGAGAAATAATTTTTACCGATAAACCAGAAGGCCATTGTTTGTTGTTGTAGCATTGCATCAGTCAGCTGCTGATTGTTTTGTTTAGACATTTATTTCAATACAGAATCATAAGCATAGATCACAAGTGAAATTTCAGGATCATGTTATGTTGTATCAATGGGGCAATGTTATTTTTTCGGAGTTCCTACTGTTACGAGTGAGAATTTCTGAGAAGATTATTGAGAGAGGCATGATAACTCAAGCTAACATTAATAAAAAAAAAACAAAGAAATACAAATGGCTGAGCTTTCGTTCTAGATTCAACCAAAATTACAACAAAAAACCTCTTGAACACAATGCACATTTGGGGTTAAGAACTAACAATTGAAGAATAGCATTTTGGTACCTATCACTTCCAGAGTTCTTCCATAGGGATGCCACGCTCACGAGCAACATCACTGAACTGCCTCATTTTCTGGACAGCAACAACAGTGGCTCGGGCATTGTTAAGTGCATTCTTACTCCGAAGTTGCTTTCCTAGAGCGTTCTCAACACCCGCCATTTCCAAAACAATTCTCACAGCACCTCCTGCAATAACTCCAGTACCGGGTGATGCGGGTCTAAGCATCACCTTTGCTGCTCCATAGTCTCCCTCCGATCTACCATTCATTTAATTTCAAACCAAATAATCATATATAGCTTTTCATGTGAAACTATGAATGCCCTAAAGTTCAAATCTCTATTAATAGTATCATCTGAAGAGATCCCGTGCTTAAGTGTAGCTGAGTTTACACTACACTTTATCACCCTAGATTGAACATCCAAAACTTGTAAGAACTGAATTATATGGTCTCCAATGTTGTCATGTATCCGAGATAGAAAAGATGAAGGAAAAGCTTAGGTTGGTTAAACATGAACAACAATGATGATAATCTTAAACCTCTAGGCAACAATTCCGCTCTTTCCTCACTAGTCCAGTCAATCACAACCTTTTTTTTTCAGTTTCACCCTCAACATCAGAAACACCCCCAAACTTAACAGAAAGCAGGAAAGAATCGAAGAAAAACAGCATCATTTGGTAGGCATTGCAAGTTTGTAACATTGCAGGCAACATTGAAACAAGAAAGAGAGCTTAATAAAATCCAAAAATGATAGCGCTGATGATATTTTTCATAACCTATCTATCCAAACAATAGCAACATTTCTAGAGGGTTCAATCCTAGGCCATAACTTAGAAACTCAATGGATGGCTATGACTTATGATATTAAGGTTTCTTACATTAAACAGTTAACAAAATCAAGCACCAAACTGCAAGTAAGGCGCAGAAATGCAGGCAACAATCTCACAATTTAGCTGCCAAAGCCAAGAGTCAACAAACCAAACAAGATAATGGAATCAATTTCAAGCAAAATCCAGAAACAACAATCGCTCAAAATTGAAGCAAAGACATTCATACCTGTGAGGAAACGTCAAATACTTAGTCATAGGAACAGAAACAATATTTCTCCTGGCATTAATGGCGGATTTCTGCACCGCCGCAATCACCTCTTTAGCTTTCCCAACCCCAACGCCGACTTTCCCCTGCTTATCTCCGACCACCACAATCGCCCTAAAATGGAGCTGTTTCCCTCCTTTCACCACCTTCGTCACTCTCCTCACCTGCACCACTCTCTCCTCAAATCCATCCCTAATTTTCTCCTTCTTCGCCTTCGAAGCGAATCCCGCCGCCTTCTTGATCTTCGAATCCATCACGTACACGTCGTTCCCCAGCAGGCTCACTCCGCTGTACGCCGCGCCGTAGAGTTCTTCATACGCGGCGGCGATTTCTTCCTCCGTCTCCATGGGGCCCTCGTCGAAGGACGGCGGCGGGACGAAATCCTCCGGCGGCGTTGGCGGATCGAAGACGAGGTCGTCCTCGGGGTTGAAGTTGTCGAAGAATTCGGTGTCGATGTCATTGGAAATGGCTCTGGTGATGATTGAGAGCGAGAGAATTGGGGATTTTGAGGAGGGGGAGAAGGATAGGATTGGTTTAGAGAGGGAGAACCGGGATTTGGAGTGGATTGAGAGAGATGAGAGGGAGGAGATAGTGGAGGCAGTTACAGTTGCCGCCATTGTTGATGAGAACAGAGAAGGAAGTGAAGGGGAAAAGCTTATCCCGAAACAGGATAAAATGGAAACGATAGTAGGCAAGGGGCTGATTAAGAAGACAAGGGTGATTCTGGAATTTCGATTTGAGGCCAACTTAATAGAAACGACGTGTAGTTCAATAGGCATACACTTTTTTTATCACCACTGTAGTTATAATTCATCCAACCTTGCAATTATTATGGAGATGCAATCTTAAAATGAGAATGTCCAAGCTACTCATACGCAATTACGTGATTAAATAATTTAAAATGTTTAGTTGAATTTTTACAAATATTTCGTTGTTGAATATGGGTTAGTAATTTTTCATATCCGTGGTAGGGGAAGTATAATTGTAACTTTTTTACCAAAAGAAGAAGTCTATTAAATTGAATCAGAGTCAAGTACAGATTTAATTAAAGGTGGACATCTATTAAATCAAACTCCCTTATCTGTAAAAAAAATAGCAACTCTAGCTAATACATGAGCTGCTCGATTAGTATACATATGAATAAGATTTAAATAAAAGAAAGAGAGATGTTTCATAAGTTAATTTTAACTTAATACCTGTTTGAGGGCATTAAAAAAAGTCCCGCATCCTAATTTTGTTTAATAAAAATATTTAATACAATAAAGTAATTATTTGGTCAAATATGAGTATCGTGAATATAGATTATTCAACCAATGAAATGGAATGCAATCAAAGATTTCTACATTAAAGCTGAAATCCCATTAAAACAAAACATAATATTCAGCTTGTATAATTCCTCTGAACCATGAGGAAAAACAACTGTATAATCCCTGTATAATTATGAAAAATGAAGCCCAAAAAACATAGATAAAAAACCGAACAAGTATCGGTTGATCCAACGGTTACAGTGAAAAGTTGTAAGAATGAACATCAGGAAGAAGATCAAGGCCTGTGTAGCAGTCATCAATCACCATTTCATTACTCGATGGACCTGATCCTTTGCTAGTATTGTCCATTGATAAAGTGACAAGGCCGTGATCTTTGTGCTGGAGTTGCTCTATCAGTATAGCCAATGAAGCATCTTCTTCGGTCACAGCTCTGTAACTTCTTGCTTCTTCTCGTTCCACTTTCTTCACGGTAAAATACTGTTTTTTCACCACAAACAATATTATTTGTTAAACGTAATCAATCATTTTAGGATAAGTGATTATATTATAATATGAAGATAATACTCACAAGATTTCTGTTTTCATCCTCGTAAAGTGAAAGGGAATCTCCAGCTTCCATCCCATTTTGCTTCACAAAATCTCCTGCACATTACAAGAATATACTTCTACGTGTATCATTAAAATGTACTATAAAATCGAACGTGAGATAATAAATAATAAAACAAGTATCATTTCTTTATATATGAGGCCGACTCACCTGTGTTTTCAAGAACATACATTCTGCTC
>CAOJBJ012471401.1:0-21388 GCA_948291685.1 Euphorbia celastroides
AGACGATTCTAAAAACTAAAAAACAAATAACCAGAGTTAAAACACAGGACATAACACACGACGAGACACCAATAAACTAAACTTGCTTTTACAGCAAGACAGACATGTCCTTGGACAAGACTTACTACACAAAACAAAACATAAAACACTGCAATCTAGATTTTCGTAGCCAACAACTAGTGATTCTGACTATCCACAACTATAAGATGCTTGTTTACTCCATAACATCAACACCAATATCGCAGATCTGAAACTCTCTAGTTGAACGAAGATAGATCTGGAGTGTCTAGCGTGAAAGACATCCAAGAATTTTCTCTAAAAACGGATGAAGTTCGACCCAATTGTCAATTAAGATTGAGTTAAGCAGCAACAAACCCGTGATTGGAAGGGAGAAATAGTTGATGCAGATTATTCTAACAAAACACACCGAAAGAAGAAAAGAACACAAAAAAGCATATATTGGAAGGGAGAAAAAACATCATAGGCTTTTTCTTCGTCCCTAACAATCCAACTTATAAAAGGGAGACGATTTATTTAACTGACATATTTCAAAAATGTAAATGTCAACCAACACCACCTCAAGCACCCATACGATTTCGATTGATTTTTGAAAAATTCTCAATCTAATCCTATAACTGATATTTTTTGTGGATTATTGATACGAGCATATTTTTTTTTTTTTTGAAAAACGAGCATATTGATACAAAAAATTCTCAATCTAATCTAATAGGAGCATATTGATTGCTCTATGTTCAATTTTATACTTGAAATGTTTTTACACTTAGCCTGTTGCAGGACTCGTTGCAAGCAATCTTCAGATTCTAGACTGAAAAATTTGGTTTTCGTGAGTTGATAATAAGTTTCTTAACCAATTTTAATGTTCTTGGTTTAGGCAGGGAAAAACAAATACTGATTTAGTAGGATATAATCAAATATTACAAAAAACTTGTTCTAAATTGCCTCTCGCCCTCATGAACTTTCAAATAGTCCTCTCGAACCCTGAACTTTTCTTTCTTGACTCTCATGCCCTAAACATGTCAAAATAAAGTTTCAACCTTCCAAATCTACATTATAATTTTGATGACATCTCTGAAATGTCAACTCAATCAAAAGCCGAAACACAACCTCTAGGAGGAAAAATTGTTTTGTAAGTAGAAGGGGATAAAATGATACTTTTTTTTTGCAAGTTTAGAGGTGCTAGAGGAACTCTTAAAAATTCAGGGGGCGAGAGGTAATTCGGGACAAGTTCAGGGGTTCAGATTGAATTCGCCATTACCAAAACAAATGTGGAGAATGGCGGTGGTGGTGGTGGTGGTTGAAATAGAAATAACGGTAATGGCAACAATCCTACTCATCCATGGTGGTGGAATGACGGTATTGCTAGAGGTTCAGACAGTCATAATCCATTTGTCTGGTTGTTAAGAGTGTTGTTCTTGCAACACAGGTGTACACCATTCTTGAAATATTATGTATGAACCAAATTGTGCTCAGGAGTCATTTTATTTTTTTATCTCTACTAAACAGAATAACAAAATTGGATTCTATCATGTATCTAACCAGACTAATATGAAGGTCGCATGTTCCATTCATGCTCATAACTTGTGCTCTGAAGAGTCAGGTTTTCTGAATGAAGATTCCGGCTGCTATTTATCAGGAAAAACTGCAAGACACAGGAAATTAGGGATCGAAATTACCCTTGGAGGAACTCTCTGGTGCCTATTTTTTTTTATAAAATGTCTATGGGGGAAAAAGGTTTGCATAGGATCGGTTGACTAATGAAGAAGGAGAAGGAACCAACCCTAAGAGTCTCCCGACCATATACAAACTGAAAAATCCCATCACTCTATTATTAAAAGGAAAAGAAAAAAAGATCAAAGTCACAGATTACAATCAATTAAACCGAAACGAATAACGGCCTAACAAATCACATCTATAACTATCTAGACAAATGAAGGGACCGCATCAAACCAAACCAGAGTTGTAAGAGATCGGCCATAATTAGCAAGTGCATCAGCAACTTGATTCCCCTCCCGAAAGATATGAGCAGCTGTTATGCTCATCGAATCCATAAGCCGGAGATAATTTAACCAGTCTGGTAAAAGTTCCCAAGGAACTAAAGAAACCCGCTGATGAAAAACCCGAACCACATAGGTGGAATCACTCTCTAACCATATGAGCAAACTGGATAGCTTTAATTGTCGCCTCTAGCTCCGCAATGAATGAGTATTTCGCAGGGAAAGGAAAAGCAAATCCTCCCTTGAAAACTCCTTGAGAATCATGAAATAAACCGACACATCCCGAGGCATTCCCAATAACCGAGGCATCTGTATTGATTTTGATCCAATATGGAGGAGGAATCCAACAAATCGGGATAACCTTGGGAGCTCTGTGAAGCCGAGCTTGCAAATCAAGATTATGCAAAATTTGTCTTTCAACCATAGAATTCCAAACGGTGCCGGTGTTCAAACTATTTCCTTCTCGGACACAACACCATAATGGGCGCAAAGTGAGATGAATGTTTGGAGCGGTATTGTCAAAAATCGCTTTATTTCGTGTGCCCCAAATCAACCAAATTCCATTTATCCATCCACACTGCCAGAGATATTTGATTTGAGAGCTAAATCTTTGCGAGGCAGCCCATTGGAGAAGACCCGAAATAGTATTTTGATGATGCCAACTTCGGCCAAAAAGAAGACAGATTGACTTCCAAATTGTCACGACAAACTCACAATTCAAAAACAAATGCTCTGAGGATTCCCTATGACGTCCACAAAGAGCACACCGGAACACCATATGGAACCCACGCTTGGCTAGCTGATCATGGGTTGAGATGTAACCCAAAAAAACCCGCCAACAAAGCAAGGAATGCGAAGGCGGTATACACTTTGCCCATAAGAATGAAAAGCAAGCATCTGGAATAGAGGGGCCGCGAAGCTAATCATAGAATAAACGGACCGTGAACAAACCTGAACTTGCGGGTCGCCAAAAACAGATGTCAGTGTTGGTAGAAAACCAAACAAGCTGAATCTGATCGGAAATAGCATCAAGGAGGTCCGCCGGCAAGTTCCAATGATTGTTCGTCCCAAAATCAGTTACCGAATCAGTTAATAGTCTCCTTTGAGACATTGATAATTGCAACTGATCCGAGATGCTGGGTAAAATCCATTCATCATGCCAGAATGAACGGACAGAATTTGGAGAAAGGATCCAAAAGAAATTGGTTTTGAGCAAGCTGTATATTGGCCTAACTAAAAGCCAAATTGAAGAATTGCAAATCATTCTTGGTAAAGCCGCCTTATCAAAGAAGCGCTGACGAAGAAGAGTACATGGAAATTGAGTGGAGGTGAGCAAACTCCAACCAATTTTTCCAAGAAAAGCCGAATTAAACAAATCCTAATTCTGAACCCCAATTCCACCCTCTTTCAAAGGCCGGCTGCACAGTTTCCAAGGAACCGCCACAAGCTTCCTTTCCGTTATCGAACCCGTCCAAATAAAATTTCTCATCGCCTTGGACAATTCACGAATTAATTTGGCAGGCCATCGATAAACGATAAAAGAATGTATAAAGGACCCAGTAACAACCGAGTTAACAAGTTGTGTTCTCACAGCCATAGACAAAGAACTCCCCTTCCAACCACTAAATTTAGCAATAATTTTATCAGAAAGAGCCCGAAGATGTGCCGTTTTAGGTTTCCCACGAAACAAAGGAACCCCTAAATAATTAAAGGGGACTTGCCCAACTCTAATCCCAGATTGTTGCAAAAAAGAATTCTTCCTCGAATGCGGAATGGAAGCCCCAAAAAATAACTCAGATTTCGCCCAACTGACAATTTGTCCTGAAAGAGACCCATACAACTCAAAAGAGGCCTTGATATGGGTGATATTGTTGCTAGTGGCTCTACAAAACAGCAACATGTCATCGGCGTATAATAAATGAGAGGACAAAGAAGTACCTCGCACATAAGGCATCGGCTTAATCTTCCCATAGGAGACTAAGAGAGACAAGTAGCGACTGAAAAAATCTTCAGCGATTCCAAACAATAGAGGGGAAAGGGGGTCCCCTTGTCGTACCCCATGAGAGCAAGGAAAGTAGCCATGTAGCCCGAAAGGTGCAAGGAAAGAAATTCTAGCAGAGTGAAGAATGCTAGAAATCCAATCCCGAAAACGAGACGAGAAGCCAAAAGCCATCATGACATCAATAAAAAATCTCCAATCAAGCGTATCGAAGGCCTTACGGATGTCAATTTTCAAGGCAACATTCCACCAAAGCACTTTTTATCCAACAAGTTGACACCTTCAGAAGCCACCGCAATGCATTGGTGAATGCTTCGGTTTCTAATAAACCCGAACTGATTAGGCGAAATATTTTTTTCTGTGACAACCGCCAGCCTATCAGCCAGGATTTTGGAGACAATCTTAAATCCAAAATTACTCATAACTATAGGGCTGAAGTCCTCAATTGCAGTGGCTTGATCTTTCTTCAGAATGAGAACCAACAAGTTGGTGTTGAGACAAGGCTCCATTATACCCGTTTCAAAGAACCACCTCACCATAGCTCGAACATCTGCTCTGGTGCCTAAGTCAATAGGATTTGAGATGAAATTTTAGTTGAGTAACGATAAAGGGAAAAGTGACATACCTCACGGTGACTTAGGAGAGGCCTTTTGTAGGCTCATGCGGTTGCCCTAATTAGGGTTGTAATTAAGAATTTCTCTTAAGAGAATCTTAGTTATCTTTGTTGTTCTTGGTGGTTAAGCAAGAATCTCTTTAGAACTTTCCTTCGAGATTACTCTTAATGCATATTTGGATAAATATTAATCTATGGATCAGACCTATGGTTTCGACAAGGCTTTAGATATAGAAGACGGGTTTTCTTACTTATATCCGGTTGTTCATTGGGCCAGCTCAATCTATTCGGTTGGATTTCCTCGCCATTACTTCTATATCATACATTAACAGGTCTTCTGTGCCGGTATAGCTCTATTGACAGGCGGGATTTATTAACTCTATTATTAGAAGGTGATAGGGGTGAAGCTAAAGGAATGGTGAGCAAATTTATTGGTATCGTTTTTGTTATAACAATTTATTGGGACACCGACTGTGACACCAAGGCCAAACATGCCCTTACACTGGATGAGTTGCATCAGATTGTGCTTAGCCTAAGGGGAAAGGCGTATAAATTTTCATCGCCTACATGATTTTAATTTTGATTGTTTTAAAACAAAAAACTCTCAGAGGAATGATGTGTTCATCCGATAGAAAAAAAGGAAGGGGTGAAAATTTTGGGGTAGAGTCCCAAAATGTTTCCCCGCTTGCCTACAAAACAATCCCTCTCCTTTTATTCCATTAATAAAAAATAGATACAAGTTTACATTACAAAACCCCCCAAGAAATAGAAGGGCCAACAACCCACAAAAGAAGCAGCAAACTACATACAAAGAAATTACAGCTCAACCATCCATAATAAGAAGGGGTGGATTCTAGATGATATCCGAAACCGAAGAGGAAAAACCCTTGCCTCTATGCTTGAACACAAATCAACATTTATATAAACATGATAAAAAATAAGTCTTATTCCACAAAAGCATCATCAAAGATTTTATTCCGCCTTTTCCATAAAGCCCAACCTATAACAAACCACAAGGAAACTCCAAAGTCGTGAGCACAACCTGGCTTGAAAAAACCACTCCAAAGAGAGATGGAAAGGAACACTAAAGAAGGCCATATGAACTCGAAACCAAAAAGACGGAAGAAAGAACACCACACCTTAAAGCTCCTTCACAATCGAAATCACATGATCCAAAGATTCGAACTCACCACAAAAAGGACAATTAACTTTGTAGATATCCATTAATTTTTTTTTTTACCAAAAAGTATAGACACCGAGTTGGCATAAAGAGTTCTAGAAAAGCGCTTAGTTGTTCCTTGACTTGCTCGGTAGATATCCATTAAATTTTATTACCGGGTAGTCAGAGATGGAATTAGCATAAAGAGTTGTATCAAAAAGTAAACATTAGAAATGAAACTATCTCTATGGATGCTCCCTATTATTAATGCTCCGAATAACTTGTCCTCTGATTCATCTCCTTTCGGATATGTTCTACACCATTGAGATATTCTTGCTAGTCAATTTTATAGAATGTAGTATTTATTCTTTAAGAGATATTCAAATTAGTTAACACGTAGTTTAGTTAGAACAGCTGAAAGATGTTCAACATAGAGCGAATTAATGAAATAAGTTTTCGTCTTTTTTTAAGTTGTGAGCAGTCTTCTGATTCATGGAAGCATTGTTTTCGGTCAAAAAATGATATTATTTCAACTTCAAAATCTCATCCATGACGAACTTGTTGAAAATGAAATTCTCTTTGAAAATCAGTTTTTCATTTGTCAATTTTGATTAAGGCAAAAAGATAATAGTGACTTTGAGTTTAGCGGTAAATATTTTCTTTATTTTTTGGTTGTCAGATGATAATTATAAGTGTTTAATTGCAACGGAACGTAACTATTTCAAATATATAAAATTATATGTAATAACTAGAAGCAATTGTAATTATTTTAGCGGAGTGCAGTAAACTTATCAACAAAAAAATCAATGAAACCCTCGTTGAATTAAATTTGATCATATCAACCGGTACATTCAACTAAATGGGCAGCAGCCCAACGTGTCCAAGCGTGTCCGTCTTTATTTTACCGGTTCTCAATTAAATTTATGAAGGAATTTGGAATTCGAACAAGTCAATAATATTTTAGATTAAAATATTTAAAGTAAACGATTCATCGTCATACTATAGATGGAACTTATTATTCTCACATACTGATACTTCAGCTAAACCGATAATATTTTGTACTAGTATTTTTATAGGTAGTATGCCGTAGTAGTGATAACGTAATATGTTTACAAATTGTTGAAATGGATAATTATTAACTAATATATAACCTATATCCATTTAAAAAAAATTAATTCGTTGTTATCAATTTTAATTAGTGTCATTGACAATAATGTTTTATCTAAGAAAGATTTGAATTTTATAACATTCCTTGCACTTATTGTGGGAGATAATGAAATACTTTTAATAATTTTATTAAGTGAATTTAAATATTCTATTTGTGTTTTACAAAAGAACTATGTTATTAGTTTTCTTTAAAATAAATATTAGTTATAGAAATGAAGAATTTTCTTGCTAAATAAATGAACATTTTTCTTGTACCCAAACACGTGGCTTGTGCCTTAAAGAAGCTCTTTGCATTGGATGTGCTGGAACAGATCGATTATGCTTATACATTATATAAAACAATTAACAGCGATTTCCATAATTATCAATTATAATTCAACCGAGTATGCTAAAGTTATAAAACAAGCAAGGAAAGCCTCTGAATAGAAGAAACAGTTTTAATTGACTTTTCAGCTCTCTAATCAATTTTATATACTAAACTTATTCTATTTGTGCTGTAATGATAGATGAAAAATGAAACAATACAAGTAGACATATTATCAGTAGTGGTGTTGGTGTGAAAAAAAAGAGTGATATGTCAAGAAACATACTCATTCACTCTCTTTTACATGAGGTATCCAACTGATATATTATATTTTTGTTTTTTAAGGTATTTCTTCGGTGGACACAATCAAGGAGAGGGTAGAAGCCAGAGATGAAGAGAAGCTATTTTATTCGATCATAATGATACAAGGACCGTTCCCAACAGGCGTTGAAAAAATACAGATTGACAACACATTTAACGCAACCGCTGATGGAGCTGGAACTATAATAAAACGGAAGACCTATTTTTATACAACTTGTGATACTACAGTTGATGAGACTGAAATTACAGCTTTTGGTGAACAAGCCGTCGGATTATTTAAAGCCTTTGAAGCGTATCTTGTGGCTAATCCTGATGTTTGAATTTCTTTTCAATTACTGATAAAAAAGTATTGTTTTTAATTTACAATTATGTCAAGAATAATATTATTTGTGATCATGTATAATGTGTTGTCTTGCGTTTGATAATTACGTGTGATTATGTATTTTGTGGTGTTCTATAAAAAAATGTATTATGTGTTGGCTTTCGTTTGATAATTATAAGTTGACTTTCATTTGATTACAAACTTTTTGTGTACTTCTTTTTATTAATTTGCAAGTTCCTTACGTACTAATTGTATTAAAAAATACTTATATAAAGCCACATTCATAAATCATTAACCTAAAACCAATTGTTTATTATGTTAATAAAAAAAGCTTGTTTCAGAAAATTTTATTGCGATGTTTTTTTTAAGAATTAAAGGGAAGCGGATAAAGAAAGGAGGAACACTTATCACGCAAGCCTTGAAGACTCATTGTTATGAAGGTCATTTTGATTAAAAATCATTTAAATTACTTTAAGATGGATTAATAATTATAATGTCGTGTACTTTAGACAAAATATATTTTTAATATACTCTAATCTATTACCAGGAATTCGAAACCCTACAATACGGGCCTTAAGCTCATTTTTAGAATATGACACTGAATTTCTTTCTTTAAATTTTTGCACCTAAATCATAAATCATAGTTTCTAACCATTATTGCAATAAAACAAAAAGTTAGAGAGAGAGGGGCTCCTCCTTCTCTCTAAAAACACAACATGTCAACTCATCCACCCAATTAACCAACACAAACACTGACGCAGCGAAATAATTAGAAAGAATGAAAAACGAGAACAACCAAGCTTAACAATTAAACTCTAATTGCTAAGAATGGGAAAACACAGAGAAACTTGGCAAAACTCGTCGTCAATAAAATTATTCAATCTAAAACTACCTCAAAAGGTTACATCAATGCCTTTTATAGGCAATTTATTGAAAAGGAAAATAAAAACTATTAATTATATAAGAATCCTAATAATTTACTACCTAACGAGATAAAGTTATTTAAAAGAAAAATAATAATTATTAATTAACTATAATCCTAAATTATCTAAACTACCTAAATTAAATGCCACCAGATAAGGTAAAATATAACTAAGCTGGAATCCTTATCAATTAGGATCCTTGCAATCAATAAATTAATCCTAGACAAAATAAAGATAATAAAAAAGATATTGATTTCCTGCATCATTCTCCCCGGATTGAATAAAATTCACCCTCGAATTTTCATCTTGCAAGGAATTATCTTCTCAATCACGATCTCAAAATCAATTTTATTGGATAATTCAATATTTAAAAATATCGAATCACCACTAAAAGTGAAAGGAGTCATATCAACCGGATCATCAAAATCAAGAGTTGCAACTTGAAATTTGTTTGGTGGACTTGTTGCGACATGAATTAGAGTAGGAGCTTGGTTATCAATAAATTCATTATCGAACAAAGACGATAAAGAGAAAACCTCTAACTCTTCCTCATATGCAACCAGATCCACGAGCTTCTCCACTTCCACTTCTACATCCTCTTCCTTTTCTTGTTCCTCCTCATGTGCAACCAGATCCACGTCCTTCTCTACTTCCACTTCCTCATCTGCTTCCAAAACGTCCTCCACTGTCTCCACCATCTCCACTTCCTCCACATTTTCACGCACCTCTTCATCTCTTGAGTTCTCATACTTGACTACCATGACTCGCTTGTCTTCCATCTTACTATCTTGCCTCAAATGGCTAGACTGCCCTTCACCATAACACCATTCTTCCCCGGTTGAAGGATTCCTTGAACCCACGGCCTCCCTAGCACTACTAAGGCTACCTCCACCCTTCGAGTAACTCAAAATCAAAGGGCGAATAGAATTGTAAGGAAGGGAACTAGCCCGTGACTGCTTCTTCATCTTCTCCCTATCCATATTTTGACGATGATAGTCGCCTCGATAGGATCCATCATTCTCACATAGCCACCATCAATCCTCAGCAGCATTTCTCAAAGCAAGATCAACAACCCAATGTGATTTTCTTTGAAGGATTTCCTCAGGGATGGAATGTTTAGCAGCTCAATTAGATTTTTCTAAAATACGGAATACATGGATTGATTTCACTGGCGAAGAAAAGAAACATTCATAATCTGCGATTTGGTTTTCTCAGGATCCATCAAGAGTGAAGTATGGCCACGGTGATCACAACAACAAGTCATATCTCCATCGATCGGTACAAATTTTGTGCCTTTCCTATTAGAACAACCAGAAACTATACTCAAAAGCAAGCAAAGCCAAAACAAAGGAAGAATGGATGTCATCAGTTGTTTAGCCTTTGTTCTAAATTAATTGACTGTTGTCAATTTCCAGGTAAACATATACTCGGTTGTAATTAATGTCTTCATGGAAGTCAGACATATATCTCAAAGATCCAACTACTTTCAATCCAACTCTAATTCATTCGAAGCTGATGCGATTTCAACTAATGGCGTAGATGCATCTGAATATAATTTCTATGCAGTCCAGGTAGAAAAGAAAAGTTTCGAAAATAACCCAGCTGCCACACAGAATGGGTATTCACGCTGAAGGAGGTAGACCAAAGTAGCAACGATCCGATCATGCCCAAGATAAAAGTCATGTCGTTCCACCCCAATTTGTACTAGAAAACATGAATAACAATATAATCAGCAGTCACACTACAGGATCTCGCGAGGGGTAAAAATTGTCGGAAAATCAATTAATCAAATATGAAAGGAAGAATGCCCCTACCTACTGGGGTCGGTTCTAATGCTAGTATATACTCATCTTATTATCGAAGCATCGACATCTTCAAGAGGAACTTAGTTTTAGAAATACTTCCCTCTGAAAATGTATCCGAAGACATCGATGAGGTGGAAGAAACATGGAAGATTTGGAAAGCAATAGGCCTCTTTCACAATTGATCAGAAGCAAAGCATTTCAGAACAACTTCAGGGGATGACAGCTCCACCTTGAGCTTGATCCATCTCCTTTCAGGTCACAATCAATTGTCCATGTCTTTAAAAATTTTGATATGGAATTGTCGAGGGGGATTGCAGAACTCATCTAAATCCCATCTAGTTTGCTTTTTCATTGCATCTCATTATTTGCATTTCTTTATCCTGGACCTGGTGGACTCAAAATGTGAAAATGTAGAGGATACCGTGTTAAGGGATTATTGGGGTCACTATGATTTCAACCATGTCTCTCACATTTAGCAGATACCGTGTTAAGGAATTATTGGGGTCACTATGACTTCAACCATGAATCAAGGAACAAGTTGTCAACATTAATGTCTAGGACAGTGCTCTTATGAAAATTAATTCGAATCTCCAAGACCAACGAAAAACAATAAAGTAACTGAATAAAGGTAAGGGGGATAGACTTATCTGAAGGAAGGAAAGCACAAAGTATCATCTATGAATTGTAATACATACGGACATATTAAGCAAGGATTCTCCAACTTTGAAGCCGGGCAATAAACCTTCTTGAATAGCCGCATCAACCAACTGTGTCATCCCTTCCAACGCCAACAAAAAATGTGAGAAGAAACTGGATCTTCTTGCTTAATTCCTCTTTGGAAAGTAATCAATTACTAGGTGAACCGTTGACCAAAATAGATGTGGTTGAATTCAATCTACATTTTCTCATCCACCGAATCCTTATTTCACAAAAACCCATACTATTACATAATGAGTCAATAAAGTCCCACGAGATACAATTACATGCCTTGTGAAAGTCGAGCTTAAGAACTAAGCATGAATCTCTCCTAACTTGCACCAAGTGAATAACCTTTGAAATAATAAAAGAACATTCATGAATACTTCTCCGTTTAACGAAACCAAACTGATTCCCCAATACTAAAACTAGAAATAATGGCTAAAATCGATTTGCACCTTCGATAACAACTTATAAATGCCATGAATGAGAGCAATTGGTCAAAAATTATGAAGGGAAGACGGTCCCAGAGATTTTAGAATTAGGACCGTGTATGAGGACTTATACTTTCAGGTAGAAGACCGACGACATGAAAAGTCTCAAAAAGATCAACTACATCACCCTTCATTTCCTCCCAGAACTGCTTATAGAAATAAAAGTTAAAGCCTTCATGTCCAGGCGATTTCCCATCATTAAAAGAGCTTAGAGCCACCAAAATCTTAGCCTCACTAAACAGCTCCACCAGCGTTGCATATGCATCATCACCAACCAATAAAAATTGAATCCCTTCCAATGAGAATGGAACTCTGATAACCGCGACAAATAAACCTTTATAGTACTCACGAATTCGGGTTGAAATATCAAAAGTTTCGCTAATCAAAGAGTCATCCACCTCCAGGGCCGAAATTTTGTTTCCTCAGAATCGAGCTGAAGCAATTCTATGAAAAAACTTTGTGTTGCTATCTCCCAAAAAAGTCCAATTGACTTTAGACTGCTGATTTCTTAGTTTTTCCATACAAAGTCTAAGATCATATAGTCTGTTCTTAGAAAGCTACATACACTTTATCTCCAACCGCAAGATCTAGAGGTCGAGCCATGTTCGAAGAAGTTAAATCTTGATGCTTTTTTCCAAGTCAGCAATTTCCTTCTTTATGTTACCAAAATTCTCCTTATGCCAGAAACGAATAGAATCCTGAAGCCGACATAACTTAAAATCAGTATCATTTCCCCTCCAATTTGAATTGATCCGACACCATTTTGCTTTAACAAAACCACTGAATTTATCATGATCCCACCAAGCATTAAGGGATAAAAAGTCTTAGGATCCCCCTTGATACTCCTCTTTGATTGAAACAAAATAATGAAATGATTTGATAAATAAGAATCAATGGTGGACACAAACATAACAGGCCATCAGTCTAAAACATTCCCTGAAACAAGGATTCTATTGATTCTCAAAAAAACATGTTTATTCGACCACAAGTAATCTCTCCCATTAAAAGGTACGTCATGCAACTCACAAGCATCTACAAATTCTCTAAACTACTTTATAGAAACCGAGTTCCACTCCCCTAATCTCTCCGAACTGTCCAAAACTTCATTAAAATCACCGCAAATAAACATATTCTGGAATCCACTGATAACTAGTTCTAACTCTCCCCAAAGAATAGATCTCTTCAGATAATGTTTCCGACCATAGACACAAATTACATGGATATCAACCTACCCAATCACAAAATGGAAAACACACCATCAAGTCCCAAAAGACACAACATCACCTTGCACAAGAGCTAAATTCAAAGAAAAAAGTCCACCTGACAAACCCTGAGAGGGAACACAAAACAACCAAAAATCATTGTGCATCCAGAATTTTCAAGCTAACAACTCTGACATAACCATCACTTTAGTCTCAATAAGCAACAAAAAAAAAACAAAAAAAACGAAAGATCCTTTTTACAAATAATGTCCCGAACCAAAACCTGTTTGGCCCCATTATTAAGGCCTCCCTTGCAATTCCAACACAAAAAGTTGACTAACATAGTAGACAAAAAACAATCCAGAACCTCCCAATTCGGATCAATTAATCCTATCACACACCGCCTTCAAAATAACCTCTCTATTTGATTCCTTGAATAATTTAATTGTTGATCCAACCTAAAAGGTCTAAAATAAATTTTTGAATGTTCAAGAGGTAGTACAACCAACTTCAGGGATTAAACTATTTATTTAGCCTTTAAAAAGCAGTAATTTGATAGAGTAACTAACGGAGGTCATGAGGAGCTCTTCTAGGGTTCCGCGTTTTTTCTGATTTTTCCATGGCGTCTGATTCCCGGAAGCTTTGCTTCCTGTGCCTTCGGGTCCTTCTATTAGGAATCTTCATGTTCCCAATACTGTGATTCCTGATCCTATTACACCATCGGTTGTGGCTTCGGAACCTGACTCCGGTCATAAAGAGTCCTATGCGGCTATTGCTTCTGCAACTGGTTCGAATTTGCCTTCTACTTCCAGAACACCGCAAGCCCAGATCACATATGCTGGTGACAGATATAGGGCTGTTAAAATCCCTCAAGAGCTGTACGACTCTAAGGTTGCGTCATGTCGAAACTCAGTTATTGGGCGATTATCCTTGTCAAAGGGCAATTCTCCCTGGAAACACGCGGATTTTAAATCCAAACTCAGTCAGATTTGGAAAAGGAGTATGGATTGGAAGCTTGTCTATGTAGGGTTTGGTTATTATCATATTATTATGCCATGTGAGGATAGTTCAGGAAATCTAGAGAATTGGAAATCTGAATTTGTCCCAGGGTGTGATGTGTTTTTTTCCATGGTACCCGGGGTTTGATCCCTCTACGCACAAGATGACGAACGCTCAAATTTGGGTCAAGTTGTATAATATCCCATATGAATTCTGGGATAGACGTTTCCTAGCAGATATTGCCGGTGGGATCGGAGTGCCGCTGCGTTTTGATAAAAAATACTGTTCATGGTGAGTTGGGTCATTATGCCAGGATCTTGGTAGATATTGATTTGTCAAAGCCCTTGAAAGATCAAATTCGGATGGAGACGGACAATTTTAAATCTTGATATCTTTGGAACATGAAAGAGGTCCAGCGCTATGCTCAATTTGCCAATCCCTGTGTCATTCAGTTGCTTCATGCAAGCGTAAGGTGCTCCACCTACACGTACGGAGCCTGTCAGGGGTAGGTCTTTAAGAAGGGTTTGCCGGAGGTAAGACGAGAAAGCAGCAGGTTGATTCATCTAGGGAAGTTGAGGATATTCCTCTGTTAGAGGATACCACTCCGGTGCCAATCCACAGAGATGGTAAAACTGCTGCTTCTTGGGAGGTCATGTGTGAGAAAAGTGAGGAGGAGGGTTATAATGAGGAAGCTCTTGCTTTAGCAATATCCTCCAAACCTATCACCCTTCAAGACAGATCGAAAAAAGTTTAGAGCAAGGATCAACCTCATCAATCGGTTTCTACAGGTTCTGAGCTAAGTTTGAGGCCATAATCTGTGGGTCATATGGAAGTAGCTCAACAGCATCATCATGAGGCGCCTTCAATTGCAAACAATCTTGTGATTGTTCTTCCTATTAAAGATCCAGGTGTTGAATTGACTGAAGTTAAGTCCAAAAAGAGAAGCAAAGCTAATTCGGGTTCAAAGAATCCCCCTTACAAGGATTCTGGGATGGGGCGGATTTCTTTCACTCCTCAATGATTTGTACTCTTTTCTGGAATTGCCGGGGTATTGGTAATAAAAATACCCAACAGGCGCTTCAGAAATTAGTACGTGTTCACAAGCCAGACTTCCTTTGTTTGTCTGAACCTAAGGTGTAATTTGGAGAAATTCTTGCTTCCTTCTAGCGTTCAATTGATATGTCCTTGGTGCAGGTAAATTCTAAGTCTCTTCCATCCATATGGGTTTTGAAATCAAATTCTTTGGATGTGACGGTGCACATTGATTTGGTTCATGATCAATTCATTATTTTTCATGTTACTCAATTGGGTTTTTTGCACTATTTTGCACGTGTTTATGTGAGCACTTCTTTTGGTGTGCGACGATTGTTATATGATGAGCTGCTCCAATTTAAAACGGTGAATGATGGTATTTGGGAGATTTTTGGAGATTTTAATGCTGTCTTGGGCAGCCATGAAAGGCGGGGTAATCTACCCCTTTCTGTCTCTTGTCGGGAGTTCCTCTCTTTTCTGGATGCGGGTGAATTCAATGAGTTTAATTACTTTGGGTCGTTTTTTACATGGACTAATGGTAGTCATGGTGGGCACCGGGTAGAGAGTAAAATCGACAAGGTTTTTGCTACCCAGGCTCTGTTTGATTGCTGGGATTATTGTTCATGTGTTATTCTCCCTAGGTTTCAATCAGGTCATTCGCCACTTTTGTTCAACTTTTCCAAATCTAAACGGACCTTTTCTCGGTTCCGTTTACAGAAAATCTGGTTGGACCATCCAGATTTGCGCAGCCTTATTCAAGGATTATGGAATGGTGCTTTTCCCAACTTGCCTCCAATGCAATTACTGTCTCTCAAGCTCCGTTTCGTCCTATCCTACGCAAATGGAATTGGGAGATCTTTGGCAATATTGATAAAAATATCTTGGATAGTCAAGACCGCCTTACTGGTATTCAGAAAGAAATTTCTGAGTTGGGTGCTACGGAGTCCTCTCTGGCTAATGAGTTGGCTGCTCAAGTTGATTTCAAGAACCAGCTCTGGCGTCAAGAGATTTTCCTTAAGGAGAAAAGTCGTGTCAAGTGGCTTAGGGAGGGAGACCGCAATACATCATTTTTCTATCGGATGGCCAATGCTAGGAAGGTTTTCTCTGGCATTGGTGCAATGAATATTGATGGAACTTGTTCTACAAGTCAGACGGAAATCTCGAATCACATCATTCAGTTTTATCAAACTTTATTCTCGTGCTCAAAGATTGTTCAGTAGGTCGACCCTCATTTTCTTCGAGGAATTATCCCAACTAGGGTCTCACAAGCTGAGAATGATGATTTGTGTCGAGAGCCTACGGATGTACAAGTTAGATGTGCGGTTTTGCCATGGATGGGGAGAGTGCCCCTAGTCCGGATGGTTTCTTTGGTGCTTTTTTCAAGGCTTTCTGGGATATTGTTCGTCATGATGTTTGTCGGGCAGTGGGGTTTTTTTCCATAATGTATATCTTCTTCCTGGTTGGAATTCTAATATCATGACTCTTATTCCTAAAATTGAAGGAGCTGTTAACGTTGAGGAATTCAGGCCTATCGTTATGGGGAATTTTGTTTTCAAGATTATTTCTCGTATCCTTTGTACTCGTTTGTCTGGTATTGTGTCCAAAATTTTAACTCCTAATCAGTTTGGGTTTGTGCAAGACAGAAGTATACATGAATGCATAGCTTTAGCTTCTGAGGGTGCTAACCTGATGGACGGCTAATGTCATGGTGGAAATATGGCGTTGAAGTTGGATATCCGAAAGGCTTTTGACACTCTAGATTGGAATTTTCTTTTGATGGTCCTTGCCGAGTTTGGTTTTTTGGCTCAGTTTTGTTCTCGGATCTCATGTATTCTCTCTTCTGCATGGATCTCAATCTTGTCCTCTGAAGGTCTTCAAGGGTATTTTTCTTGTTCCAGAGGTGTTAGACAAGGAGATCCTCTTTCTCCTCTTTTGTTTGTCATTGCAGAGGATTTTTTTAGTCCTTACTTGAATTACCTCACGGATAGTAACAAACTCTCTCTTATGCGTTATGTACGTAGCACCAATATGCCCTCTCATTTGTTTTTCACAGATGATATTCTGATTTTTTGTAAGGCAACAATGGCCAATATGAAGTGGCTAAAGGAAGCAATTGATCTCTATGGTCTTATCTCGGGACAGATTGTGAGTTGGGAAAAGTCTCGAATCAATTTTGGGGCATCGATTTCTTTGACTCGCAGGCAATAGTTTATTGATATTACGAGTATTCGGGAAGGTTCTGCTCCTTTTAATTATCTTGGTGTTCCTCTCTTTAAGGGGAAACCGAAATCCATTCATCTCAAGACGATTCTGGACTCCTGCTTAGCGAAACTGGCGAATTGGAAGGGCTCTTCTCTATCTATGGCTAGTCGAGCGGAGTTGGTTAAATCTTGTATTTCGGGTTGATTTATTCATTCATTTATTGTTTACAAATGGCCTTCAAGTCTCCTTGTTTCTTTAAATAAAGCTATCTGGAACTTCATTTGGACTGGGAGCATTACTGTTCGGAAAATTATGTCTGTTTCTTGGTCAAAATGTGTTCGTAATATTTCAGCCGGGGGTCTGGGAATCAAGGATTTCAGGTTTCTTAATGAAGCGATGCTTTGTAAGATGGCTTGGGGTTTACTGAGTGGGACATCGTTATGTTTTAGTCTCTTGCACCGTCGCTTTGTCACTTCGCCGGGAATTATTAAAACAATTGGTGATCATCTATTTGGCGTTCTGTTCGGTTGGTGTATAATATCCTTAAGCCTCAATCTTTTTGGTTGATGGGTATGAACTCTAGCCTCAATTTCTGGTCATCTGAATGGATTCAACCAACTATAGCGAACCAGTTAGGAGTTGCGAATGCTGCTAGGAGAACCCTGCGGGATAAAATTTCGGAATTTAGATTGATGGATGGGTGGGATAACTTGTCTACTCTTCCTAATAATGTCCTTGAGCAGGTTCTTAAGATCCAACCAAGAGTTCCATCTGACACTTGTTTTTGGCACTTATCGGGCAATGGAATTTTTTCAACAAAGCTATGGTATGATTGGCGTATTGGTGCAATGGAGAGGGATCCGATATCCAAGTTCATTTGGGGTGTTTTTATTCCTCCCTCATACTCATTTGTTTGTTGGAGAGTGCATCAAAGGAGAATTGCAACCGTTGATGTCCTTGTGGATAAGGGCTTCCAATTGGTCTCTAAATGTGTTTTGTGTAATGATGTTATAGAAACTTTGGAGCATTTATTTGTTTGGAGAATCGCAACCAAGGTGTTATCGCAGTCCGTTAGCTCTTTGTTTGGGAGACATATAGTGTTGGGCACAACACTGAAAAGTTCTTTTCGCTGGGCTCTCGATCAAAAATTTAGTAGCCAAATTTTTGTGTTGTGGAAGCTTGCTTGGGTTCATGTGGTATGGCTTCTTCGGAAAACCCGGAATGTGGCGGTCTTCGATGATAACAGGCCCTCGATTCATGCTTGTCTGTCTTCTTTGTGGTCTTCTCTTTGCTATGCAGATTCATTCAAGAAGGGTTTCGTTTGGAACTCCAGCGTTGAGATTGGTATTTTGACTACTCTTGGTTTTCAGGCTAGGCACTCCAAAGCCCTGAGAATTATTGAGGTTAGCTGGATCCCTCCTATTCAGGGTTGGATTAATGCTAATACGGATGCTTCTGTAGTAGGGAATCATGCAGGTTGTGGCGGGCTGTTTAGAGATTCGAATGGAAGGTTTATCAACGAGTTTGCTATGAGCTGTGAGACGGGTTCTGTTTTTTTGGCAGAGCTTCGGGCAACTATGTTTGCTATTTCGGTTGCTTTTGACAAAGGATGGCATCGGCTATAGCTGGAGAGTGACTCTGTTTATATGGTTCATATGTTGCGGGGGAAAAGCATGGACGTTCACTGGAGTGTTGCAGCTGAATGGGCAGCCTGCCTTCATAGTCTGAGTTCGCTTCAGCTGGTTGTTACTCATATTTTTAGGGAGGGGAATTCCATTGCTGACGAGATGCCTTCTTATGGCCGTTTGCTTGTAGATAGTGTTTGGTGGGATGTAATCCCCGATTTTTGTAAGGATTATTATTTTCATGATCTCAGTGGCTGAAACATGTTTCGGTTCACTTGACTTATTTTATTTTTTCTCTTTAATAATATTTAGGGTTCAGGGTTTGGGGTTGGGTCTTTCGGAATGTCAATCTAGTTGGGATGTCCGGTCCTTCTACAACTTCGTTCTCAATTTTTTTATCAAAAAAAAAAATAATAATTTGATAGAGTAACTGCTACAATAATAATTGAACCAATAATACCATGTGTGTGTAATTTCACTTATTTATGTCGGGTTTAATCTTGACGATATTGCTTAAATCCTACAATAAAAATATTTTGGATATGACTATGTATCTTGTTGGTAATATTTGAGTAAACAGTAGAGTTGTCAACGTGCAAAAGAATGCGATATTTTTTCATGAAGCATACTATACTCTCTTTTACTGGTAGTATCCAACTCGATGCATATGTATTTTTTTTTTTTTGAAGAATTAGGATTTTGAAGGAGCTAAGGTTCGATACCTGGTCATCCACATCCAAGTAATATGGATGTACCATTTAACCAAAGACATATGTATTTATAGTATTTTAATTTTCAGGTGTTTCCTCGGTGGACACTATTAAGGAGAGAGTGGAAGCCTTAGACGATGAGAAACTATTTCATTCCCTTACAGTGGCTACAAGGAGTGTTCCCGAAAGGATTTGAAAATATACAAAATGGCATGACATTTAAAGCAACCGTAGATGGAGATGGAACTGTAATGAAAAGAAAGATTTATTTCTATACAACTTGCGACAAATCAATTGATGGAGCTGAAATTAAGGTTGTAGCTGAACAAGCCGTTCGATTATTCAAAGCCTTTGAAACTTATCTCGTGGCTAATTGATGAGAGGGCCTTGGCTTACTAGGAGAAAGTGGGTGGCAAAATTTAGTGTTTTCGGTTACTTTTTAAAAAGTGTTAGATTTTAACAATTTAAGAGTTTTTTTTATTGGAAACTATTTGAAATTGAATTCCAGTTCAATAAAATGAAATTGAAATCAAAACATCAAATTGAAACTGAAACCTCAATCGTAAACCCAACATTGAAATTGTAATTAGCAAATTGAGATTGAAAATAGCATGTATTAGAACCTATTACTTGATAAAAAATTAAACTTGTCAACTAGAAGTCATGGACGGTGCAGAGTTTTTTCAAGAGTGGTGGCTGCATCAAATTAAATTCAAAGACGGTGCAACAAATTCAAAATCAGCAAAATAAATTCAATGATGGTTGATAACTTGGTACCAAAAATTTGGTTCAAGTATCCAAGTTGTTGTTTCGAATGATCATCGAGCTTCAAGGTGAGGACCTACAAAACAAAGAAAAGACATTCTGACGCTCAAGTCAATAAGAGATCGAGGTGGAGAATAAATTGAATAAATTAGATCAATCGTGTATTTCGTACCTTTGAGGTTGAGAATAAGCCTTTATATAGCTTAGAGCAGTCCTAATTAGGCTAGAACTAGTATTCCTGTTTAGAGATAAATAGGATATTATCATATAATACCAATTTAAGATTTTACCTTGATTAGGAAACAATGATTAATAAGATTTTTTGCTGATATTGTTATCAATTGATAAATTCAATTGATATGCAATTGAAGACTCAACCATTCCGACATCCAGAAATTAAGAGAAGAATGATCACTAATCAACCAAAAAGATTGATAAATGAATTTCAGAGAGCACCAAATAGAAGAGGCCTCAATTGTTTTAAAATTCCCAGAAGGAGTGAAAAAGCGACTTAGAAGCAAATCGAAGCACAAAGCGGTTTGACAAACAAGACCCCATGCTATTTTGCATAGTGTAAGCGGATGACGTTTTTCGCGAGTTTCTTTTCCGATATTTTTCTACTGATTTTCTGTTAGAGCCATGCCAGTCCTACTCGTTGGGCTTGGTCCTATATAGGACTGGCCTAACCTTGCGGGACCGCCCTAGCTCTACTAAGATCGACCTAGCTCTTCTCAATTCTCAATTTTTCAAAATTGAAAGCAGAAATCGATAATGCAACACAAACAGTGAGAATCGAGGTTTAGAGGGTGTTTACCTAAAGTATTCGAATCCACGGCTTAGGTTTCGGGTTTCTAGAAGAAATATGGCAGAGTTTCGTGTTTAGTGACTGGGTTTTGGATCCAAGATTAAAAGTCCTGAAATGAGTTGTTAAGCCTTGTATTTATAGGCATTTTTAGGATTCCAAAGGCGGAAACCCTAGTATCCTGACATTAAACTCGAGATTTTTTCCCGGAATCAAGGGGGGACATGTGTCAC
>CAOJBJ012471920.1:0-19463 GCA_948291685.1 Euphorbia celastroides
GCTCCATCATCCGTGATACTGTTGCAAGTCCAGCATTGACCTCTTTTCTAACCTCAGAACCAAGATCTGGCATAGTAGTATTTCGAGAAAAAAACCTCTCTTTCCATCCCCTTGTACTCTTTGAAATTGATTCTTTGTATCTTAAGATCAACATAAAAAGACCTGATGGTTACAACAAAAAGCATGTACACCAACTATTAAATTTATTGAAAGGTTCTGCTATAATGGATACCTCATTGAAACAGCATTGAGTTTAGATTTGATAGACTCTGAAAATGTCGAAATTTCAGATGGTCCTGCTCTATCCTGACTATTTGGCGAAGAGTGTATGGGAGACCTATGAAATATAATACAGATATCCATTTCTTATTGTCTAGATTAAGAATCACATCATTAAAAACTTCAACGGAACTAAACTTGTGTTCATTCGTTTAAACTTCGATATCCATGAAGCAGCACTATAAGAGAATTTCAAACAATGGCAGTACCTGTTGTGAGGGGAATTTTCATATTGACCGGAAGTATAAATACTAGATCCAGAAGCTGAACCCGATGCCTGGCCAGATTGAACACCGGATGATTGTGGTGAATTTGATTGTACAGATTGCTCCTGCACAGTAGCAGGATGCAATGATGGACTAATTACATTTGTTGCAGCATTAGTTTCATCCTCTGTTCTCTGAGTTGGAGATTGGGAAATGGATTGAGCAACAGGTGCATTAGGATGCCTAGAGAACACTAAAAACTGTGGATGGCCTTGACCTGAGAACCTATTCCTATGGCCTTCCCTTCTAGCCATATGGTGCCGCCCCATTGCAGCTGCTGCAGCTAAATGCTGCATTATACGCTCTTCAAGGTCCGCATCGTCTAGACCCACTGGCAACTGTAGTCAGTTCATCCTTTAGTTACATAAATTTAGAAACAAATAAAAAAACAAAAGCATCAAACTAGCACAGGTGGAGCACTAACATGCTGCAATTCAAAGTCCCCAAGAGTTGGATGACGAAAAATGGCGGAATTTCTCGACTGATTAAACCCAGCATTCCTCTCGTGTTCTACAGCCTCGAGCAGTTCTTGACTGAAACAGTAAGCTTGTAAGTGTTGGTTCTTCAAACTGTAATAACAAAAAAATTAAGTAGAAGATGACAGCATAAGGCGAACCTAGTAGGATCCTTCATGCTGATAGATTGCCAGCACATAGGACATTGTGAACTTCTTTGACACCTGCAAGGCCAAAATGAAGAAAGTTAGGCAGTATATTCTGTTTGGGTGGCTGAGGAAATAATTATAAACCAGAGTAGAGTATTTAATCTTTTGAGACAATACTCCTCTTCAATAATTAAAATGTCAAATTAGCCAGGAAATTAATTCCTGAATAATTTTAACAGATCTAACCACAGATATTAAACCAATTTCATCAAATAGCTTCGTTTTATGGCTTCAACTGTTACTTGCCTTGGTCATGAGGTTTTGCCTACACTGGGCAATCCATGATGTCCAATCATGTTACCGCCATCAAGTTTTAGTGCTTAAATAGTATGTGATACAAACTGATTGAGCATGTTTTACGGGTTCATGTTATGAGAAAAATGAATTCTTTCACTGTAACTTCAAAGATTCAGCATAACTATCCACAAAATTACTTTTCTTTCTAACGGACATAAGCATCTATAACCATTTGCATTTCTCCAGATTCCATTTTATTCCAATGGATTTCTATGTTCAATTTCAATAATTTTCTAGAATAACTTTCTTTCTATACTCTAGTTATAGAATACATTTCTAGTTATTTAGAATACATTCTAACTTTTAGACTCGATTTCTTAGAATAGTATACTTTAAAATATATACTATTCTATGTATAATACTTCATATATATATTATTAAAATATAGAGTATGTCCACAATTACAAGATTACATATAAAATTCATATCATCCATAATCATTTAGTCTTACAACAACAAAAAAATTCAAAATAAGTAAATAATGAACGAGCCATGCTCACATTCTCCACATCTTCATTCAAAAATGCAGCTTTCTCTAGTTTGGTGTCATTAAGAGAAAGTTCAAGAAAATCAAGCGCATTAGCTTTCACTAAAGTTACAATTACAAAGCCAAATTCCACCAACATACCAATATTTAGATTTCCCTTCTTGATATTGGAGAACTAATAATTACCTAAGATTGCCGTGGGCATAAATAAGATCCATTACACGTTTGAATGAATCGGAGAGGTATCAACGAATGACGGCTTTGGCATGGATGAGTTTTCTGTAATTTATTTTAATTTTGACTTTAACATTACTTCAAGCTTCATTTGCTGAATTCTAGGTGCATTACAATCAATCTTAAGTATCCACTAAGTTTGCATTTGCAAAAATCTTAGTGGGCTACATATAAACTCATAGTAATACTTCAAAGCGCGTGCACATTAAAGGAACAAGATCCTATTCAAAACAAACTTCACGTGTACATTAGGTTTCCTTCATTCATTTTTATTCTCTCAGCTTGTTCAGGATTCTTTTCCATTCGTATTTCATCTCCTTGTCGCAAATAATTAGATATATGGGTAAGGATCCATTTGCAAACAAATTTCTATGATTGCTAGCATTTCTTAATTCAGATGTTCTAATCAAGCCCTAATTAATTTGTATTATTTCAATAGTAGCTTTCTCAATATTGAGCAAAGCTTAGAAATCCAACTTCTCTAAGCAGGCCAGCTACCTTAATCATCACTGCATTGCCAACAACGACTAACAAGATACAGATATGCTAAAGTTAAAGTTCACTGAAAACCATAAAGATCGGTATGGAGTGTAAACCATTAAGTGCTTCCAAGTTCCACAACAAGGTCAATAGCTAGAACTTACACACACAGTGTTAAAACCCTCTGTTTTCTGCCCTTTCGATGCTCAGTTAACAAGCCTAAATTATGGTTTTGAAGAGCGACGTAAAATAAGAAAATTTTCCTGGAGCCCAAGACTGATAAACATAAACGCAATGTGAATAATAAAACCACAAAGTTCATGATAGACGAAACATACCATTCAAGGACACACTGGAGATGGAACTCATGTTTGCAATTCGTCACCTGAAAAACAAAACCAAAGCACCTTTTCAGGACCTAGAGATAATGATAAAGTGAAGAAAAGATTTAGATATTTATATGATAACATACGGTTGAAGGATCAGTGTCAGAAAACGGCTCAAGGCAAATGCTACAAGCATCGTCATAGGCATCCTGGATTCCACCTTCCACAAAAGCTGCAGCCGAGGTCAAATGTGCATCAGGCTTCACAATCTCTTCCAATCCCTATAAGCCCAAACCAAACATAGCATATTTTAACTTCTCAAGCACAATAATCGCACAATTCTAAGCACCGAAATAACATCCAGATAACTCTATGGCGATTTCAACAATCCAGCACAATCAACAAGACTACGGCATTAAAATCACACACACAACACGACTTAATTAAAATCTGAGCGCGGTAAATTAAAAACACAAAGAAAAGAGTGAAAAGAACAAGAATAATAAAAATGAAGCTTGAATAGAGCGTTGAATAGAAATAATCGTCCGTACCTCCATGAGAAGTGGATGATCGTTTGACAGTGGTGGTAGGTAAGGCAAAGATCAAGCTAGAATAGGCAGGAGTGGATTTGGAGAGAGAGATTAAATAACGCGGAAGAGGGAGAGAGATTTTAGGGGAAAAGAGAATGGAAAGTCTTTGTTGATTTTATTTTTTAATTGATAGACCATAGCATAAATGTAGCTTACTGTTGGTGCTAACCGTCTTTGACTAGCTCTTTTGCTCGGTTGGAAAGCACTGCGTCTGTTTAAAGGCCAAGGGTCCCAATTGTTGATTTGTGGAATTTAAGTTTTGTTCTTTTTAATTTAATTTTCATTCAGATCAGTTTAGTTTTATTTGATTTAATTCAGTTCAGTTCAGTTCAGACTCATTAAGTTTTAATTCAGTTCAGATTTATTAATTTTTTATTAAGTTTTAAATAACTCGCATTCAATTTATTCAATTTTAACAAATTTTTAATATAGTGGTTGAAGCCTTAGCCTAATGGTTAAGGTGAAACTTGTGGACTCTAGAAGTCCCGGGTTCGAACCACATCCGGAGTGGGTTGAAAATTTTCCTTTCAATTTAACGTAAGCCCATATGGGCAAATTTAAAAAAAAAAAAATTTTTAATAAAAATAAAACTTATTAAATTTCGAATCATTTAAATCTAATATTTAGTATCATTAAATTGCAATAAGTTTCATTAAGTTTACATTAAATTTTGGGTTAATAAGTTTCGTTCTGTCAGCATTAAGTTCATTTCAGTTCCATTCAGTTCAGTTCAGTCTCATTCAGTTCAATTCAGTTTAGTTCCATTCAGTTCAATCCAAAAAAACATAACTTTAAACCATAATCTCATACTATTTCCTAATAAATAATGGTTATCGAAAATAGGAAGCTACTAAATTGTAATGAGACCAAGCTATTTGAAATGATTGATTGAATTTGCTTGTTCATAACAAAATTTTAAACTTGTTTTTTTGTAAATTAGTATAGCTCTATAATTCGCCTTGATAAGGTGTACATCAACAAGGTTGTGAATAAATTTGTTAAGGAGCTTGTGGGTATATTTTAATATTTTATATAATAAATATACCTATAAATTAGTTAAAATGGACAAGCATATAATTTTTACATTAGACAAAATAAAAATATATATACATAAATGTAACATAAGGTTAAAATACATATAAAATTTTACTAAGGAAAATTGACATAATTATATAGTTTTTACAAAATATTTACATAAATGTTACGTAACCATTTTATTATGTGTCTTCTCTAAATTAAAATTCAATTCAATACGTTGTCCTATACATTTGCTTTACATATCATTCACAATATTAATGAAAAATTAAGAGCATATTTCTCCTACTCCTCCTTACGTTCGTCTTCCTCTTTTCTTCAGTTCCATCCCACCTTTATTGCTTTTCAATTTGATATTGTTTTCGATTTTGATTTCAATTCAATTTCATAATTTCATTACGATTCCATTCTTCGATTTCGATTTCAACTGATTAAAAATTATAACCATCGGACATCAAATTCAAGATCAATTTTATAATATGCAGTTGAAAGCTTTGAGTTTGTGATTCACAATTGAAAGTTTTTTATTTGCAGTTGAAGACTTCATTGAATTCAAGATCGTTATGTTCTTTGACTTTCACCGCAATTCCAATTCCGACTCCGACTCCACTTTCAATTTGAATCGTAATGGTAATGAAGATGATGATGTTCAAAGAATGCATGCGATGTGTTTGATAAAATGCTTCTTTAGTAATGTCAACAACGAAAATGATATATATAGCTAATATATGACAATGTAAGGGTTATGTAATACATGTAATAGATTCTTCTTATTTTTCATTAATGAGAATCAAATTTACAAACATATATATGTAATGTTATTCAATAACTTTCTAAAGCGTATGTAACATATATGTAGCATGTATGCAATGGAGTTGTAAAGTTATTTTCTTATCAAACCAGTTCGAAATAAGATACATAATGAACATATAATCATGTGTTCTTAGAATTGCTTTAACCAATTCGGATTGATATGTAAAACATATGTAATATGTATGTAAAACGTTTGTAACACGTATGTAATGCAATATATACATAACATATACAATGACATATTTTGCTTTTGAATGCTTTGTGATATTAGTTTAGTTGGTTGGACATCTATCAAATAAGTTTGTGTTTGAAGATATTTTTTTATAAAATCAAAAATTAAATTTGATATATTTTTTTTAAATTGCCCTTTTATTAAACTATTCTAAGATCGACCACAATGTTAAACCACCTTAGAATTCAATGTTGACTCATATTAAATAAAATAATATGAACATACTAGAAATCACACTCCTTTCAAATCAAGCTCGAGCTGAGCTTGAGTTCAACTCGAGCTTGTGTTGGCCTACCTCAAGCTCAATCAGATTCAATTCAAACTATATAAAACTCAATTCAACTCATTTATAGCCCTAGAATTGACGTGATATTACTTAAATAAGATTTCACACTCAAAACTTTCTGAATGCACGATATTTCTATTTGAGAACTCATCTACCACTAAAGAAAAAAATGTGTTCCGAGCAATTTTAGTGATCGAGTTCCTTATATGCTACCACACACAATCATTAACATAACCTTCCGAGTGGCAACTCAGTACATCGTGCATCAAATCTAGTAAACAAATAGTTTTACTTCTCTTCAATATACGAACTTTGAAAACATAAAAAAAACGCTGCTGAAGACAAAACTAAGCAGCAACCTCTAAAAGTTCAGGTCGCATTCTAAACTCAGGACAAATTTTAAAGAAAAAAGTTATTTGAAAACCCTCCTAATCCCTTTTCTTTCCCCTCCAACACACAGCATCAAAGCAATGTAAAAAGTAGAACAAACAAAGCAAGCTCATCTCGATAAGTTTATATTCTAATGCTAAAATGGGTAAAATATGTTGAAAGGATTTTATAATATACCATATTTTACATCAAGTTAGCGAACATTACTTCCAAGTTTTGGAAGAAACCGCTTCCCGAATCCTTTTCATCCCCAGAAGAAAGTTCACCCTTACTAAATTCTATGTGAATATAAAAAGTTCAAAAAATCAAACAATTAATAGTTTCATGGCACAGAAGAGCACAATGCCAAGAGCATCAATCATCTTCATTGAATACACAAATTACAGCAGCCGCCTCCATTTTACCTCTATTATCCTCTTCAGGAAGTTCTATGGCCAATTGCTAAAGATTGTATCCATATGAAATCTACTGGAAAACTTTCTCCCTACTTGCCAATGTAACCCAGCCAGTGAAAGATCATTGCCAAGATGAGCATGCATATAGCCAGAATCATACCGGGTTTCCCTAGTAACCAGTTTTTCGCCTTCTTCGCCTTTTCTGTTCCCCTTTGGATCTTATCTGCCCATCTCATCTGCATAAACATATTACAGGTGATCGGTTTGCTCATATTACTTCCTTATTCTCAATGAACGTAATAAATTTGAAATAATCTAACCATCTGGGATATTAGAAGCTTTATCCAGTAAGAGTTAAAGCACGCAAGGAAAGATTTATCGACAAATTATTTCTTGGGAAAATAAGGATAAATATAGTAGGACAGGGGGTTAACATATACCATTCGATCCAAGTCTTCTGGTGATAAAGATGCCATGGCTTGTTGAGCTTTAGCTGCATCTTCTGGAGAAAGTTTAAATCCAAACTTTTCGCTCATGTTAGCCATCATTTCTGGGCTTATATTCTTCATCATTGAAGCCATCATCTGCAGTGTTATGCAACCACCCAAGAAACAGATGCGATTTTAAGTAATCATTTCACTAGAAAACTGAACAAATAGTTCCATTCAAAACCTTGACTAATTAAAACTTAGAGAGCTCAATTAATGAGACAGAATCAATATACCTGTTTCATAGCTGGATCCTTCATTTGATTTCTTACTTGCTCTTGCATATCAGCAGTTGAGCTGGGAAAAATCGGTGGAGAAGAACTACTTGAGGTTGGAAAGAGACCATCAAAAGACCTACTACTTCCACTAGTAACATTACTGCTATCAACAGAAACCCTCTCTTGATGTCTTGGCCGAGACTCAGAATTGAATTCATTAGCACTATCAGCTGCAGCCGTTGGAATCGAGTCTTTTCCACCAAAAGAGGATGCCATTGCAACCATTCTCTGAAGTTCTTCAGGGGGCATCTTACTCATCATTTCAGTTGCTGTTTTAAGCATCTCTGGTGTCATATTAGGAGGAACCGCCCCGGCAGAAGTTGGAACTGAGTTCTTTCCTCTCAAAGAAGATGCAGTCTCGAACATTTTTTGAAGCTCCTCTGGATCCATCTTACTGATCATTTCAGTTGCATTCTTCAACATTTCTGGGGTCATCTTTGGAGGAACCACACCAGGTCTGAAGCTGTTAGAACTAGCATTTGAAGAACTAGCATATGGGTTTCCATCCTGAAACGAGGATGCCATTTGAAACATTTTCTGGAGTTCTTCAGGTGACATTTTGCCAATCATATTTGAGGCAGTCTTAAACATCTCAGGAGACATATCTCCAGCTTTGCCACCACTTAATGAAGCAAGAGTCTCTGGATCGGCATTAGAAATGAAATTCTGGAATGATCTACGTAGAGGAAGAAAAATGCAAAGAGCAAAAGGTATAAGATTTTAGTTAACAATTTCAGTATGTCATGGTAAACTATTGAATGTATTCAGAAAACATAAATAATTTACAATCTACAAGAAGAAGTGATTTCCCAAATTCTATGAGGATGAAAGAAAGTGGGATTTGCTAATTATATCCTTTCATAAGGATAAATTCCGCTGCAGTGATAGATTCCAATGAAACAAATGCAACAAATCTTATCCTCAGCAAAAGCAATCGAAAAGAAAGAACATTGATATGCAAATATAAATTTTTGCTTTAAGACCATAAACTAACAATGTGATAGATAGACAAGATAAAACTTGAAACATATTTTGATAGATTTAGAGTCACCTAATGGCTTCCGGGTCTTCTTTTAAAGCTTGCAGCGGTTCTGAATTAGTTGCCATACCACTGACACTGCAATTGGCACTTGGTTGTGGTAATGAAGCTGAAGATTTTGCTGATACACCTTGATTTTGGGAGGATAAAGTATCAACTTCTTCAGTAATTTCTTCGATTACCAATTCTGTTTAGCATGCAGAAAAACTGGTCAATATGGAGAATAATGAGAATGAAAAAGATGAAAACAAGAGAGGAGAGAGACAAGCACAGACAATAAGAATAAAGGAAATTTATCATACTTCTTGGTCCTTGATGGACAGTTTCTTGGCCCAATTTTTCCCTGGCATCCCTGCATTGTCAACAAGTAACATCATTAACCAACATATAAAAACGAAAGCTGAGTCAATTTTTGTGATATTGTCCATGAAATTCAAAGAGCTATAAGTGAAAATTGTTGCAAATGAAGTTAATAAACTAGAAAGTACACATAGCCTACCAGAGAAAAGCAGAGGATGGACTGCCACTCTAAGCACAAACAATACTTCAGAACCAAGGAATTTATTTTTTCCTTCATTTAAAGACCATATTTCCAGTGATAAATAATGAATAATACACTAACAATATCTATTTGTCAATTTTAAAGTAGAAATTTCGTTTAAATGAAACCAGTGTTATTAAGGCGACGCCTCGGGCGCGCGCCCCGAAGCAGGGGACCAACCTCTGCGCCTGTACATAGTTAGGGCGCATAGGTGTCCCTCAGGCACGCCTCACGTACACTTTTAATTTTTAGGTTTTCACCTTTTCTCAAATAATGTTTAACCTGATTTTCTATTTATAGGTACTAATGAAATTAATGAGTGTTTAATAGAGGTGATTGTTGCATTTTATAACTTCATTCAACTTACAACAACGTGAGGGGACGAGATGAGAGAGATTTTATACAAACTGATTTTGGGAAGCCCGAGTTTGAACATACCAGCTTTTAGGACGAATCAATACCATGGACAAACTTCAAATAAACCGGATACCAAAATGATTGAAAAAGCAAAAAAAATGTAGCATGAAAAGAAAAGGGCCAAAGAGTTCCTTCCCAAATCGAGTCGCATACCAAGTTTTCTTGTAGTCTAATTCGTCCTATTTAAATCAATAAAGAGTGTGCAATTATAGTTTAGGAAGCAATAATTTCGTGGCTAATAGTAAGGATAATTTGTAATTATTTTTTCCATAATTAGTGTCTAGTAATGAATGAGTAATATTTTTTTCCATATTGTTAATGTTGCTGATTTAAATCATTTAAGAGCTTCTTTTTTAGTTCAGGAAACAATAATTTCGTGGCTGATATGAAGGAGATCATAAATTATAATAAATTTGTTTCCAAATGAGTTTCGAGCAATCAATAAGTAATTTTGTTTCCCATATTATTAGTGTTGCTGGTTTTCTTCTTTAATATATTTAATTTTCTTTCTTTATAATTCAATTAGGAGATATTTTCTAGCCTTCCATGTTCTCTCTTTCTTTCAGATGGTGATTTTCTACTTTTTGCAGCATTTACAGCATTCTTCAGATTTTTAAATTTTTTTTTTATTTTTGCAAAAAGTGTCCCTCAGGTGCGCGCCTCGCCCAGTGCTCCTTGCACCCTTAATAACTATGAATGAAACTGTGTGACCCCCAAACTCATAGTCCAGCATTTTAAGTTAAGACGTTGACTTACCATTTCTAAGAGAGAATTTATTTAATTGAATATATTACATACTATGTAAGTACTAGTAGCAGGCGTGCAGCAGTTATAAGCAAACTTAAATAAATCCTTTAGCACTTTCACTAAGATCATTTAATGTGGTAATCACATCCCTAGAACTAGACTCAGAAGCTTCACCATAGAACTTCTTTATCAGCTTTGGCTTGATAAATTAGAACATAACACTTGCTAATCGGACTAAATATCATTCTAAAAAGTGAGCAAGCCAAAGTTATTAGCACAATACAAAAGTGGAAATTATTTTGGGGAGATATTGGTACGAGTAAACTACTATACACACATCTGGGAGGGGCATTTACATGAATGTTGCTTATGATGGCCTAAGAAACATAGAAGAGACATACCTCAAAGTATCTGCAATAGTCTCATCATCAGGGGAAACTTCATGCGCTTTGCTCAAATCAGAGACAGCATCCTAATAAAGTTCACAAAAGTATACATATATAACTTTACTAAAAAAGATAACATGTGGCTGCATGAGTTGGGGCATGTCTAGTAGCAATTCAACAACAGCTGCTGAAAGGTTAAAAGAAATATGAGTAGATAGAAACTTACTTCGAGTTGACCTAGTTCTTTATAGGCTTGGCCCCTACGATATAGAGCTTTAAGATTCTTGGCATCATATTCCAAAACCTAAAAAAATAAAACAAGATAAAGGGAAAAATAAGTTGAGGAAACATGTATTGAGATCCATAACAAACTACAAAATAGGTAACTTTAAACATCAAACAGGACAAAGAAAATAATAGTTGTGGCCTGGTTAATACCTCTGAACCTTCTTCTATGCATTTTTCGTACTGTTTTGTTTTCAGGTAACATGACATCAGGTTCAGAGAGCAAGCCATTAAAAATGATCTTCCATTAGATGATGGAATTCCTTTCAGGTTATTCTTTGCCTACAATAAGATTATATCGTCAGCCAAAACAGCACATAAAATACAGGAACTGACAATCCAAAGTTCAAAATATGATGACACATCAAAGCATTCCTTACCAACAGATACTTTTCCAAGGCATCTTTGAACTTTCCTTTGCTGTGAAGCTCGTTACCCTGAGGAAGGTGAATTTTGATATGTAAACAAGAGATGCACACAAACACTAGGATTTCAAACTTCACTACACAGAAACTAATTGCAAAGCAAAGAGCGTATCTAAAAGCAAATCAGAAAGGATTTAACGAGTAAAAATTACCTGATTCTTCAACATTTTAGCTGCATTTAAATTATAAGAAATCTGGGCATCAACCCGAGTGCGCATGGAAGCTATCTCCTCAGGGGATGCCGTTGCCATTTTCTCACCAATTTCAGCAATTTCCTCAGGTCGAGTTTGGTTTAACATTTGCGCAGCCTGTTTCAAGTCTTCAGGCCTCATGTTCCCCATACTTTCTGAAGCCATTCTCAACAGGTCAGGATTAGACATCATCTGCAATGCCATCACAGGAGCACCAATTAGACCAAATCACTGCTAACGGCAGAAAACCTCTACTCATAATCGCTGAATATATAGATTGTGATTAGGATTTGTACAATTACAAATGAGCCTTTTCGGGATAAGGAAAGAATAATTACAATAATTACAAATATTCTACCATAAATAATATATACACTAACAAGGAATTTTTCCAGAGATACCCAATCAATTAAGTAAACGGATTTGGCTTAAAATCAGAAAAAGTTCAAATCAACGACGAAGCAGGCAAGACCCGGTATCAAAATTCAAACTTTCACAAAACGATCGAAACTAGATCCTCCAATACTTGAAGACAATGATCGCAAAATTACACAATTCCGAAGAAACCCAGCACTAAAATCACATATGAACTCTCAAACAATTACAATAATCAGAAGTAAGAATCAATCAAAAACCCCAAGAGGAAAGAAAAACGAACCTGCTGCTGTATCCTGGCCAATTCAGCGGGAGACATGCGACTCATCTGCTCCTGAGCAATCCTGATCATCTCAGGATCCATCATTCCGTTATCTATATCAATCAAATCAATAAATCCCCCAGAAAGTTCTCCGTCCGCAGCACAGATCAGAAAAGCAGGAATTGTATCTTCTTATCTGAACTGATCAGAGACGAAAATAAGAACCGAAAAATTCTAGAAACAAACAGAAAGAGGAATTGGAATTAAAAATTTGAAAATATGGGGAGAAAGTGAGAGAGGGGTTTATAAATATGGAAGGCGAGATACGGCCAAGATGCTGTTGGAGTTTATTTCACTATTTTTCATTGGGATTTTGAACTTGTTTTGCTCTTTTGTCTTTCTTTGTAATATAACACCTACATATTGTGTTTATTTCTTTTACCATAGTTATGTTCATTGTAGTGAACTTATCAACCGGTTAACATATCAACACGCGTCTTTTCAAAGGTTCGACTTGAACGTGATTAGGCTTCACATCTTTTTATACTTCATTCAATTTAAAAGTGAAATGAAGTTAACACGTTGTTATAGTGTTCACATCATGTAAAACATAAGATTTCTCTTAAATGAAGCACGTCTTGCGTATTTTGTATTATCTTTTTTGGTTGTAAATATAAGTTGTTTTTATCTAAAATGTTATAAAACTTTCTTATTAACTTGCTCTCTTTTGCATGTTATTTACCTTCAGAGGATGATTCCCAATCTTTGTTGTTTGCTTTGAGGAGTTGACGATATAATATGTGACTAGTTATATTGCTTATCCAGTTAAATATAGAGTTAAAATGTGACTCGAATGAGAATTTGTGGATAAATATGCTTTATATAACATGTTTAAATAGGAAACAAGAATTGCACTTGCAGAAGCGTTTGAGAATTTTGAGCTTAAAGCTCTCTTATGCTTGTTTTAAGACAAAAACCAATTATTTATCTCCATATTGTTGATGAAATCAAATGATGTAAATTGTTCCCTTTAAAAAACTGAATTAATAAATTCGACTGTTTCTGGCTTACAAATTACAATATATTAAAAAACTCAAGAACAACATTCAGTTAATTTGCAGCATGGTCAATCATGACATTTCAAATTAACTAATTAGAAAAGACAACGCTCTAACCAACTGAGCTATTCCAGCAACTGCTTTTAACACTATTAATTCTTTTGATTAAGCAGCTTCTCTTGTCATTTTTATTTATTAATGGTCCATCAACTGCAACAGATGAACAGAATATACCATATTGTGCTCAAATTATTGAACAATAAATCTTGGGTCTATTAGTTGACATGATCCATAATGTTGATGATCCTAACTTACCAATTACCATATTAAGGGTGAATATGAAATTGATTTTCAAGACCATCTTCCAAATACTAAGTTTTTTAAGGACATCAAATCTCAACCTTAACTAAACATTACTAATGCTGCCCTAATTAACTAAACATCAAATCCCACATGGCCAAATTTCATCCAAAACAATTGATCCTCAACTCTTAAAAGATCGATGTTCTTAGAAGTAAAATACAAAGACAGCAAAACAGAGAATATTGTACGTGAATTAACCCATGGTCAAACAAAAAAATGTCAGTACAGAACATGACCACATTGAAACCACTGCATCTTCTATACAAACATGTTCTCAAGAAACACGACATAAGCCATCAGTTCTCCTCCAAAAGAGTCTTTACCTCCACTATACAATTCCACACGTTTCTCAAATCCTCTTCCATTTTCTCCCATAAACACCCCAATTTCGTATCACCACTTCTTTCTTCCATTACTCTTGCCATCTTCTCAAATGCTGCAACTCTCTCTTTTCTCAACTCCCCCATTCTTCTTCTCTCTGCTTCTACTTCTTCCTCCTGTATCTTCATTTCCATCTCCTTCAATTCTACATCCAACACACTTCGAAGGTATTCAACAATCATTTCCTCAACTTCTGACTTCCCATTCTCTTCCATCTCTACAAGAGTTCCCTTCTCTTGGATCACGTTTTCGAGTGCAGTTTTCATCTCCTCCAGTGTCTTTGATCCTTTTAGTATGTCGTTTTGAACGGTTTGTATCTCGTTCTTTATCTTTCCCAACTTTTCCTTGTAGCCGTCGAGCTCTGCAGTTACTTGACTTATCTTCTCCCGGCTTAGTTTTATCTCCATTTGCAGCTTTGTCTTCTCCTCTTCAGATTTCAGCAAATCTGTTGCTTTACTCCCTTTGTGTAAAATTCTGTCAACAGTATCAGCTCTTTCAATGTTGTCAATTGCAAACAGAACCTTTTCGTTCTCCTGGCGCTGCTTCTCCTCCTCGAGTTTGGACTTCAAAATTGTGTGTTTCTTTCTCAACTCATGATCCACTTCTTGAACTTTTTTAATAGCAGCCTCAGTTTCATTTTTGCTCACTTGAAGGCATTCTAGTTCCTTGTTCTTTTGGTGTAGGTAAGTTGATGAAGAACTGAACCTAAGCCGTGCTCGAGCTTCCCGTTGTTCAAAGTAGCTAAGGGACTGATGAAAGCATGAGAGAGAATACTTGAGTGCTGACAGCCTCTTTTCTGTGAGAGCTTTTCTTTCCTGCATTTCTGAACAAAGGGGTTCTAAAGATTGAAGTTCTTGTTGCTTGATCTGAACCCTTTCTTTGTTTGATTCAAATCCCCTCCAAAGCTCTTGAAATTCGATGAATGTTTGCTCAAGTGAGCCCAGAAGAGCAAGGGTTTTAGCAGAATCTGAAACCTTATGCTCTGCTTTCTCCAGTTTCTGCCTAGCCAAATTAAGATCTCCCAATACCTTCACTGGAATAAGGTCTGATAACCCCATTTCTGTATCATAAAAGGTAACATTGTCATCGTCTTCAGTGTGTTTGCCTTCATCAACTTCAACAAGCTTTTCAGGGCAATCAACTTCTCCAGATTCGGTTCTGTTCTGTCCTCCATTGGAGCAAAGCAATCTCTTGAATTCATCTCTCTCATGCATGGCTTTTTCATACAAACCCATCAACTTGTCGTTTTCTTCGTGCATTTCTGAAAGTTGCAGCTCTAGTTTCTTCACAGTTGTCTCCATCTCATTGTCCTTTTGTTTTGTTAACTCCGGCACAGCACAATAACTTTCAGTTTCCATATCAGTTGGTCCAGCACTTTCAGAATTATTTGAACTCTTGTATTGAGTTTCAGAAGCTGCTCTTTCATACATTTCAATGAGACTGTTCTTTTCCTCGATCAAGGCTTTGAGCTTTGTCTGAAGCGCATAGTTTGCTTCATTAATAGCTTCTAGCTTCAAATGCAGCTCCTCGTTCTCTTTGGACAGAACGACTGCTCTGTTATGAGCTTCTGCTTCTCTTTGACTTGCAGCACCAATGGCATCAACCATTGTCTTAAGCTCCATTTGGCCATCACAGTTGACAATGGATTCACTTGACAAAGGAAGATCGATTTTCTGTTTTTCTTCTTTTGTTTCTCTGAGAGATCTCTCTTCTTCTAGTTTTGCAGATAGATCATTGGCACGCCTGAAAAATAATTTAATCTAGTCAAAAAGCAGAATCTCATTTTACCGAACAACATCGACTGCATATATTTTCACAGTTTACGATTGATGTCTAAATAATACACAGCAAAACACCTTTCCAATTTTTCTTTCTCTTGAAGGCACGAGTTCAATTCCTTCTTGTACATGTCTATCTCTGACTGATGCTGAATAGCCTGTAACATAAAATAATTGACAGACATCAGTTCTATAAAATGAAGATAAATATTAAGGTGAATCTTGTAATCATATACATATATAGAAGTACAATGCATACCTGCATGCGAAGGAATTCATTCTCCTCATTAATCAATGAATTCCAAGGAGTTGCTGCCTCCTGTGTTGAAAAAGTTTTCATTAGAAACTCAATAAAGTACTATTGACAACTGCAAACAGGCTTGATTGTAGAAAATGAATGAACATAGTGTTTCCTGGTTCATGACATCTCATATCAAGCTATACCGATACACCAGTTTTTGACTTATTGTTTTGGTTAATGCAATTATAATTGGCTGGCATCTGGAAATTACATAATACTCAAGAGTCAAGACTCAGCCACTTAAAAGATACGTAATAAGTCTCAAATACTATAAGAAGAGAAAAACCAACATAGACTAAAGAAGAGCAGAAGAACCAAAAAATGAAGTTTACTATTGTTTTTATAAATCATCAAATTTCATACCTAAGACCAGAATCTCCTTACTCATTTTCTATTCCAATTAATAGATTTCAGTGGTTGAGCAAATTAAATGCACATCCAAAACAATTTTTTAAACAAGATTGCCCGCAAATTATTGTTCAGCTGAGCCAAACGATTACCTTATCAGAGCCTATAATGTCACCATGGGCTTCTGTCTTCAAATCTGATTCATGCATAAGCTTCCAGTCAAGAGCTTCTAGCAACTACATGAATAGCAGGATGATGACTTAGAATCATAACAAAAAATTAGTAAAGATATGTGAGAAACAATATTCAAACATTTAACAATTTTAACCTTATTTTGTAACACCATAATTTGTTCATTCATCATCTCCCGCTCGCCTTCTTCATAAAAGGACTTTAATCTGCAAATGAGAAAAATAAGAATAACTTCAGCAACAGCACACAGTAACCCTCATGTCCAGCAGAGAAACTAGTTCCACATCCAGAACATATGCCAGCATGAGCAAGGGACATCAAAATAACAGTACATGGACTATTTCAAAACTTCTTCCAGAACTAAGCAATGTTTTTAATCCATCAACAGTGTCATTAGATTAATTATTGTGGCTCAAATGAAAAAATGACGAAAAGAATGATAGAGTTTAACATGTGAGTAAAAGCTGTCATAGGAAAGAAGAGCATGCCTCCTAATTTCTTCCTTAAGCCGTAAGTTTTCCATTGCAAATCTCGTCACTTCTTGATTCCGATCCACCTGAGTTTGCAAAACTTCAATTTCTTTTAGATGTTCCTCTTTTTCTTGCAACAAGTGCGACTCAGCTGAAATCTTTCCAGATGCAACTGCCTCTAGTCTTTTAATTCCCGCTTCCCGGAAACGCAACCTCATTTTCAGGCCTTGTATCTCATCTTCTCTTTGCTTGGCCTGTAACATAATTGCAGTAACCGGCATGTTATAATGCTTGCTCAACAAATATGTAATAATCTCTTAGATAATAATAATCACAAAAACAACAATAGTAATACATAAAATGGAACGCTTCCAACTTGAACTAATGATCACCATATAGATGTAGAGCCAAAATTTTTCTTTGTACATACCAGCCGCATAGCTGCCTGATTTTCCTCAGCCATTGCCTTCAATGTTATGTCCATGTCTTTTTGCCTCTTGAAAGCCCCAACAAGGGCAACATCATAATCTTTCTTCTGAACAACAAAAGAGAAGAGTCAAGTGTTAGATCTAAATTCTTATTAGGTTTGTGGAGCGTACGAATTCAAATGGATACCTGAGATGCTCTTTTTTCTGTCACCAGAGGACTAAATGATCCTTGGAGTCCTTCCCATTTGAAAGATCCTGGAGATCCCAGAATGCTTGGAACTGATGTATCATTGTCCACATTTTCAGCTCCTCCATTGACTAAACCACGCAGACGAGAGACTTCTTTCTGGAAATAGTTCAGTTCCAGAAAACAATCTAAATGTGATCAATGTGCATTTGACGGTCCATGGCTGGCTAAGCAACTGAAAAAATTAGTAAACTACCTTAAGCTGTTGAATTTGCATCCTCATGGCAATTACATCTCCTGATGCATCTTCATTAACAATTGCCTAAGAAAGCATAACACCAACATTCCATTATCATCGGCAAACAGAATCCATAGCATCAATTTGAAAAAAAAAATGTAATCTTCATCAAAAGATTTCATAAATTACTTGCAAAGTCAAAAAGAAAAGGAAATTAGAACGAAGAAGCATAGATGACTTACATTATTTTTAATGAATTTTGCACGTTGTGCAAACTTCAACGTGCTTACTGTCTCCAATGAAGAGCTGCAATAAGTTAGTTTATGTCCAGCCCAAGTTAGAATAAATATTGTAAAACCATAATTTTAATCAAACACTTTGACAAGAAACAGGTAACATTTATATCTAATTTATCGATACCTATGAACTACAGTATCCATATTTAAGCTTTTCGATGTGGAAAAATATTTAAAATTTATTATTTACGCTCTAGCATTGCATGTCCAATAGTATTTTGCAACAACAAGAAATTGTATTTTCATCTATCGCATGTTTCTTCGTCATCCATTTTCACTTTTGTATAATATATTAAATTCATGTCTTTTCTACCATGGCACATTTTCCTTCAACATCTATTCTACATGCATTACATGATGAAGCAAGGTAGGATATGTATGCCACAAGTTGAATTAATAAAATGCATATCCAAGCCAACAATCTTTGATTAAACATTAAAATTAAAAAAATATAAATAAGCAAAGAGACAACTAACCAAATAGATGGACTAATGTTTGCAATAATTATAGTTTTTGAGTTCCCTCCCAATGAATCCTGAAAAAACAAAAAGAGAATCAAAATTTTGTCCAGGTAAACAGTCCAATGTAGTCTTGCACTTAAAACGCCATCACAAACAATCAATCTGCCTATCGATGGTTTCTACAATTTTACAATTCAACATCTACACCATGTAAAAAAAGCTACTCCTAACAATTTTCATTGTCATTTAGTACGCTACTATATAGAAACTGTTCTTTTACAAATTACTTGATAGAACCCAACTAATATATTCAGCAGCTGTGAATCAAATGAACTTGGACTTATCCTTGTTCAAGTTTGGTTCCAATCGGTAAAACATTTCACAAGAGTTAGAAACAACGTCCCCAAAATATCCAGCAAGAATCAAATGTTCAGAACTCAAGTAAACTGAAATGTGTACCTGAAGCAGAAATGTAAGCTTGGAATCTCTATAAGGAACATGTTGAGACTTTCCGTTTGATACACTCACAAGATTCATAATCACGAGTCTGTAGAAACCAAAATTAGCTCAAAGTAATAAGCTTCTGGTGCAAAAACTCATGAGAAAATGCACCACAAAAAAATTGCAGAAAAATTAGAAATTTAAGATAGTCAGACCCCAATGTTGAAAGAGACTTGTTGATATTGGTTGCTTCTTTAAGACGTTCACCTTCAGCTCCAGAACTCTTCTGCCTGTAATCATGCTAAGTTAGTAG
>CAOJBJ012472041.1:0-10351 GCA_948291685.1 Euphorbia celastroides
CTTTTTTTTTTAATTTATTTTTACTATTAATAATTAACTAACGAATTAATTGATTAACTAATTCATTAATTGCAAATTAGACCTTCTAATATTTGCTTATTTGCAATTAACTTTCAATCATGTTCTCTTCAACTTTTAAAACCTGAACTGAACTTAACTTAACTGAACATAATTTGTTTACGTTACTTTTTCAATTAAAATTAATGGATCTGACCTGACCTGACCTGAACTGAACCAATTGAAAGTGAAGAGTAAGGCCTCAGTTTGAGCCTAAACTAGTCGATTTCACCGTTTTAAAAACCATACTACTAAATTACCAAATTTTGAAAAAGAAATCAACTATTTAGTCCATATGGCGATAGTTAATTTAAATAAACCATTGACTTTTGTGTCTATGTATTTGAGTAAGAAAAATGGATTTTTTATCGAATAACATTTTTTTTGGCAATCAGAGAGGATACATGTGTCTAAAAAGATTTTTTATCGAATAAATGCTAAACGAATTTGAGCCTTTAAGTTTTAAATGGATATTTTTGATGAGCTCAACTTTATTTTTTATAGTTCTTTTAATAACCATAGAGAATTCAAATCCTTCAGTAAGATAATTTTTATTGGAATTTTTAAGTCTTAACTAAATATGATTATATGTCACTTATTATAAAAAAAAATGATCCCCACTTAAATTTTTTTGAAAATATTAAGTAAATAATCACAATTAAACAGTAGCTAATCAAAAAGTTCATAATTTTTTTTGTGAATGTTATGTTGATTTTGTTTTTTTTTTATAAAAAAATTAAGGTTATTTTGTCCCTCCTCACTGTTGGATTAGTAAAATGAAATTCAATGTAATGATTATGGTGGTAAAAGTTGAGGAAAAGCAAGTAACCTTAAAATAAGCCAAATTTTCTACATATTACATAATGATGTTGTTTTATAGAATCTATATTTTCAAAAAAATCAATGGGTATGTACACGAACTAAATACAAATTTGACGTATCAAAACAACTTTATACATTTCATTGAAACTTTTACCCAAGTGTTCCTCCTCCTTTAACATGCATATTTTTCTTTATTTTTTAAGTTTTAATTTTTGTTTTTTTAATGTTCGAAATAGTATTTCTTAACGTTCCGCTTCAAAATGTTGTATTATCTCAATTACTTTATTTTTCATCTAGTTTGCCGAGGCTAAATAATGTTGCACCACCATCATTGGCCCTTGCGGTCTACTTAGATGGAGTGACGTATTTAGAGTTTAGACTTCCACTCCCAGTAAGCAGTAAACATTTGATTGATTAACTACTGCAATCTCTTTCTTGGATAAAAAATCGTGATACATGACTGGCATTTATTAGTTTAAATGAAACATTTTTGTATTTAATATCAAAACAATAAACTAATATTTCAGATAAAAGTTCAAATGAAATCCTAGACATCAATAGCAATGGAAGCCCAAAACATGAAGAAGAAATGGTTTTTCTCTTTGATGATTGGCTGTGTAACATGTGTTTTCCTCTTAGCAACTTCATTCAATATTGGCGTAATTTCCTCAATGAACACGATCAATCAAATCTTCTGCGTTTTCCCCTCTCAAAAGCTTTCCCAATCCACAAATCCTCCAACCCCATCGACTCCTCGCTTTGCATACTTAATTTCGGGTTCTAAAGGCGAGTTGGACAAACTATGGAGAACTCTCCACGCCCTTTACCATCCATCCAATCACTATGTTGTCCATCTAGACCTCGAGTCCCCTGAAGAGGAACGAATTGAGCTTGCTTCTCGCCTCGAAAAGCATCCAATTTTCTCTTCGGTTGGCAATGTTTACATGATTCTTAAAGCCAATATGGTAACCTACCGAGGACCGACTATGGTTGCCAATACACTTCATGCTTGTGCAATTCTTCTCAAAAAGAGCAAAGACTGGGATTGGTTTATCAATCTTAGTGCCGCTGATTATCCACTTGTCACTCAAGATGGTTAGTTAGTCGATGTTTGTTTATCGAATTTCTAGGCGTTTCAATGTTGTTGATTTGGTTGTGATGTGCAGATATCATTTACACGTTTTCTACCCTCAACCGAACTCTCAACTTCATTGAGCATACAAGCCGGTTGGGCTGGAAGGCGTAAGAGTCCTCTTCTCTCTTTACATTCATTTGGTCTTCGGTACATAACAACCCAACATTTTTTTACAGGGAAAAACGTGGAATGCCTATAATAGTTGATTCGGGTCTTTACTCTGCACGAAAGCAAGGTCTCATATGGACCCTGAAGGAACGAGGATTGCCAACGGCGTTTCGTTTGTTCACCGGTTAGTTACTTCAAATCCGCTATCTCATTTTACACTTTTTTTTTCTTTTTCGTGTTATTTCAATCTTGTATAGCATTATGCGGCAAAGGTCTTAGTCTAGTGGTTAAGACTGAAGCTGTGATTCTAGAGGTCACAGGTTCGAGTCCACACTCGGGTGGGGAGGGGATAAGGTTTTCCTTCAATAATTATTGTAAGCCCATTGTGAGGCAATTATTTTAAAAAAAAAAAAATCTTGTATAGCATTATGACTCGGGTGTCTATAGGGTCGGCGTGGATGGTGTTGACACGTTCGTTTGTGGAGTACTTAGTGTGGGGGTGGGACAATCTCCCGAGAGTGTTGCTAATGTACTACGCCAACTTTGTGTCCTCTCCTGAGGGCTATTTCCACACTGTGATATGCAATGCCCCCGAGTTTGCTCAGACCGCAATCAACCACGATTTGCACTACATTGCATGGGACAATCCTCCAGAGCAGCATCCCCATTGGCTTTCGGTTAATGATACTCAGAAAATGATTGAGAGTGGTGCGGTGTTTGCCAGAAAATTTAGCCATAATGATCCGGTGTTGGATATAATTGACCGGGACTTACTCGGAAGGAGTAGAGACGGGTTCACTCCGGGGGGATGGTGCGCTGATGGCTTTAAATGCTCGGTTGTTGGGGACCCGAATACCATCAAACCGGGGCCCGGAGCTGACCGCGTTAAGCGTTTGATAGATAGAGTATCACCAGACAAGAAACATCAGTGTATGTAGAATTCATTGATTACATATTACTTGTTAGAATATATGGGAAAAAAAGTCATAAACAAGTAATGAGTTCAAAAAGTTTACTTGAATGATCTAAATCACCTTTTGTATGCAGGCATGATAATTAGTATCACGCACTTGTAAAATTAACTTTTGCATAATATTACCTTTCATAACTTCATTAATTGGCTATTTACCCAGTAATGATTATATCGTATAGTGTAGAATGGAGGTAGTATATAATTGTTATTTAGATAAGAAGAAAAAAAGAAACACTTGGCAAGAAAGGAGGAAAAATCTAAAATAGAAAACAAAATACTTATAAAGAAGGGCATAATGGAATATGATCGAAATTATGAGCAAATTAATGAAGAAGGCAGTAGAAAATGACATTTAGCAGGTTTCTGATAATAAATAATATAGGGAAGGTATGATCTTTGAAGTAATATATATCTCTTACTAAAAAAGCTATACAATTTATATCAATGCACAAACCATATATTTTAAAACATTTTTATAATACACTATGTTTTTCCAAAGAAAAATTGTAATTTATATCTAATTTTAAAACTCAATCTTAAAATTAATCTTTTATTATTTTTATAACATGATTAAAAAATTTTATACTTCCAAACTTCAATTTATATTCTAGGGAAATTATGATATATATCCAACATTTGAAACGAATAACATTATTTATCCCTTTATTACTTCTATTACTTTACTTTCCTATCCAATTTTAGAACAATTTCCCTTTTAACTTTTCAAATTAATTATATGTTCCATTCACTTTCTTATTTCTCCTGCTTCTCGTCTAAGCCTACCGCCATTCACTTCTTCTCCCATCTCATCTCTTTTGCCGTTCGATTTTGTCGATCTTGTTGTTTCCTGTGCCTTTTCCATCAGATTTTGCTTCTCTACTGTTTGCATAGCCCTCTCCGACTTCAAACTAAAACTTGAAGGTGTGATTATAAACTATTAGATCTTTTAATTTGTTTTCAAATTCATTTGTACATTTATAATTGATTCGATTCAATTGACAGAATAAACTATTGATTTCTCCATTTAATTCCTCATAGTAATTATACGAATTATATTGATTTCTTCATTACCAAAGGTTCTGTTCTATTTTGTTGTTCTTCAAGCTTTGAAGATTTCGAAAGAGCTTGCACATAAGGTGTTTCATGAATTACCTGAATGGTGATGACATTGTTGAATGCTTAGTTGCTGGAGTTTTATTTTCAAATGCATCAAGTTTAGATTAGATTCAAACTTATATGTATTGGATTAGAGTTTTTGAAAATCTATTATGAATGATAACAATCAAAGATATTCATGTATTTTTATCACATCTGTAGTTGATTTTGTATTTTATTATGTTAATATCTAGTAGATTTCTAGTAACTACATGGTAAATATGTTGGAAGCTAGGGAGAAAACCACTTGATTGCCCACTTGAATGCTCTTCGGATTTACACTTGAAGAAGATGAATTTGAAGAGAAAATTCTTGAAGTCGTGTAGTCACTTTACGATTAAAACTTTTTTAGGGTTTTAATCTGAAAGTTCAACGGAATAAAATCAGAAATTAAATAGAATAACTTTGATGTTGAATGTTGCAAAATCTTAGAACCGAAGAAGAGATAAATTCAATGCCAAAATACTTTATTCTCTAATGAAAAACTCTCTCCAAATTTTATATAGGGAATGAAAGGATGCAAGTAAAAGGATATGTCATTTCATCAAAAGCCATGACTTCTTAGAGAAGTTGTGACATGTGGTGAAAAGCCACGACTAATTGAGAATATCTTAGACGATTGAGAAATGTCGCTTTTATTTAGAAAAATATATTTCATAATTTTTTACCGGCTGAAAAACAATTTTTTCTCACAAGTTTTATTCCTTGACGATACCCCAAATTTTCTTGAATTTAATAAAATAAAATAAAAGTCATTATTATTAAATCCAGTGAGGTGCCGTTAATGTCACCGAGAGCTTATTTTGGGCGACAACGACACTGCCCTACGAACTCTTTCCTGTAAAGTTCAACTGGACGGCGACTCCAATATTTATTAAGCGGTGCTGCAAGCACCTCCGCCTGAAACCTAATTTTGAACATGTTTTCCAAAACAAACCGAAATCGCGTTTCATGGAAATTCACAAGCAATAATTGAATTCACGGTTGTTCATGCAACTTTTTCTAATTTAGATTTTCAAAAAAAACAATTTCTTTTGCCTAATACAAAGTAACTCATTGAACTTGATACATATAGTTTAATGATCATATATATGAATTTTTAAAAGATCTATTAATTATTTGAATTTGGCAAAAATATACCATTTAAAACTTAACTCCACTATTCTTGCTATGGAGATTTTATAACACACTGCTAAGTATGGGAATTTGAAAACTCGATCAAACCCCTAACATTGCGACGTTTTCTAGATTATCAAAATTTCAAATTAGAAATAATTTATTAAGCCCCTACAACTTAGTTACTTATAAAAATAGCATCTTATCCAAAAATGAATAAGAAAAATTATTGCTCTTATCATACAAAAACACAATAGAGTATCAAATTGTTTTAATATCAATCTATGTAATAACATCTCAAATACAATGTGGATTTTATGATGTGGTAATGTTTTAAAAAACGTTAGGAGCTAGTCGGACGGCCGAGACTTCAAACACCTAGGCAGGGCAAAATGACAATTCTTTTTGTAATAACACTTCAATGGACCTTTATTTGACTAATTAAGCTATTTTTTATGGATAAATAAATTTATAATATATTTATTATAAAAATCAAATTTTTAAAAGTTCAGTCAAGGCGGTGCTTAGGCGGAAAATATCGAACTAGACGGTGCCTAGATGGCTATAAGTCGGCTCAGTGCCTAGAAGCGCCTGAAGAGCCAAGACGCGGCGGCCAACCCCCAAAATAGTGCTTAGGCGAGACCTAGGCGGTGCTAGGCGGAGATTTTTAAAACAATGGGTAAAATCGACAATACTAATTAAATAGTAGATACAATAACTTGTCTATTTTAATGTGGATTATATTTTTCAAAATATAGAATAATGATAAAACATCAAATAATTTCCTAGATAGTCTTTGTCAACATTAATGTAATATCAAATTAATTACACAATCTTCTATTTGAATGTTTATTTCCAGAAGATCAAATAAACAATATACATAAGTAATAACGGCACATCATCATAGAAAGATGGAATGGAAGCTAATTAAGATACAACCGTAGATATAATTGTGATCCGACGATCAGAAAAGCTGTGTATATGAGTGTGTATAAAAAGAATGTGTCTATATAACATGACCGCTATTAAAATAGACATCACTGTACTCACAAAAGCCCAATTTTGTAATTTCAATAAATTACGCGATGATGTTATTTCATGTACTAATTTAGTCCATTAATTTGACGTTGAGAATATTATTCGAAGAATTAGAAAAGAACGAACATTTCAAAGATTTAGGATTGATGTGGACGAAGTGATTTAAAAATATGATGATTCAATCCTCCGTAATGTTTGACACTTTTTAAATTATAATCTTCCTTTGTGTATTTTGAATATTCAATTTGTTAAAAAGTAATGTGTGTAACGAGCTTAGTGGATCAAAAGGATTTGGGATTAATTGTTTAATTCATATCATCAGAGTCATGATAATGGACTTTGACTTTATTACATTCACGGTGACGAAAAAGGTGTCAAGTATAATAGAAAATTGTACTGAGTTAAAAAAAGATCATTACATTACAAAAGAATTAAAATAAAACCAAATGAGTAAGGCTGGCTATATTTTAAAGAAATAATTAAAGAGTACTCAACCTTATACTTTATAGGAACTTGGAGTAGGATAAAATAAAATTTTTAAGATAATTCCTAATTTGCCTCCTTCTAAAGAAAATTCACATTCACATGCAGTATGATTTTAGTCATAAAAGAAGTAAAATCTGGAATGGAACTCAATACTTTACCCCTTAGATCTAAAATGTATCAATTATTCAACTCTATATATGCACATATACTTGTGTCATCTGAAGCAGATTTTAGGAATTTCAGAGATGATTAAGCATATAAGATTTCATTGTTTTATAGGAAAGAGTCCAGCATGCATATGTGCTTTTATATATATATATATATATATATATATATATATATATTGACGTTTAGATTAAAAACAAAATAAACATAGTTTAGATCCTGTAAGAAATAAAATATTCTGAATGAAAATGATACTTTATTTGTTTAATTTTGAAAGGTTTTAAGGAAGTTTAAGAATTTTTGTAAATTTTTCATTTTGTTCTGATTATAGTAGGTCTACACATCAAGATGCTCATTTACAAATAAAGATAATTGATGTTTGAAAAATTTGTGATTCATCATTTCATGAAAAATTATATGTAATGCAGAGTTTTTTTTTCGAGAAATATATTTACACTAAGATTCCTTCTCTTTCCTTTTTACATGTTTTACTTTGCTTTGCATTTATCCCTTGAATTGTTAATTTTTTAGGTCCTTTTAAAATTTTTATTCATCTCATTTTATCTTTAAAAACTTGATCAAGATAATATTTTCTTGAGTTTCTATTTTATTGAATATGTAACATATACCAATTTATATCGGCATTATATCGAATGTAAATAACCAAACCAAAGCATTTATATTACAAAAGAAATGAAATAAAAATCAAATTCATTGTAGCATAATAGTAAGTTTGAAGAACCTAAAATATAAACATCTATATAATGTTAGAAATTAAATAAAAAGCAGATTATATCATACTACGAAAAGCTTGACATAATTTTTAAAACACATCACAATAGGTGACGTTTTAAAAATAAAAATGAAATAAAAAAAAGTGGAATGTAAAAAATAAAAGATTTAAAAGATAAATATAAAATAAAAGCTTAAAAAAAGTTCATGTGAGACATTTGAGATCGGAGGGAAATATGTAAATAAGTGCATTTATTGATTGGGCAAAAATTCTGTGTCCTAAAATTTGGAGTGAAACTCTGTAATTTTATTAAATGGGAACATATAAATTTTAGCAACTTAATAAGTTTCCCTTGTTCAATTCAAATTGTTAAGCTATGGTGGTGGACTTTGACTTGATGGGCTGAAAAGTGTTCAAAATTTAGTAGAATGGTTTCTTAGCGATTGAAGCAGCGACCCTACTTTACAACTCGACTTTTCTTCACATTTTATAGTACCTTTCATTCTTTATCTTCGTTTCTTTTCTTGAAGATGTAATTGATTGCAATTACAAAAGGTGTTTGCAAATTATAAAAACAGTAACATAATAATAAAATATGACTACTTATAATATTTTAAATTTTGTTAAGTTACAATTCAATAAAAATTTGAAAACTCGATATTGCATATAAGAAATTATATTTGGAATGAGTAATAAAAGAAAAAATTAATATTACTGGATTTCGTAAAAAGTAAGAAAAGTGCCTCAGTAAAATCAAAGATTTGACATTATCATTAAACCGTCGGCAGCAATTTCAAGTTTCAACAACTCATTCCCTTTCATAATTCCACAATTATGAAGCACATTGTCCTTTGACTTCAGTTAGGACAATTGTCTTAATCTCTTAAAATCACCATTATCTCTCTAAATCTAGCTCTGCAGTTTCTCTCTTCACATTTAACTGTCTTTGAACACAATTTATTTAATGCCTTCTTTAACATCACCATTGATTCACAACAACACAAATTCAAACATAAACTTCCTTATTTTCTAACTCAAACCCAAATACAAATGTAAAAGCAATTCCTTTCTATGGAACTTACAGATATTCCTTATAATTCTATAACAATGGATGTCAAAACAACAAATCATATATATATTTCTCCTATTCTATGCTATTCTATACTTGTCATCTCTTTAAAATCAATCTTCTACTCTGGTGTTCCATCCTCAATAGTCCTTTTATCCAACAAGTAATTGGCAGTATCAGTGAATTTCTATGTACACTGATTTTTCTTATCCTGAGCCAACATAGTCACTCTGTCTATCAAATGCTTAATCCGGTCAGCCCCGGGACCCGGTTTAATGATACTCGGGTTACCAACAGCAGAGCATTTGGGGCCATCTCGGCACCACCCCCCAGGGTTAAAACCGTCTTTACTTCTCCCCAACAAATCCTGGTCTATTTTATCCAACACCGGGTCGTTATGCTTGAATTTCCTTGCAAAAACCGCCCCACTGTCAATCATTTTCTGGGTGTCGTTGATCGAAAGGGTGAGGGGATGCTGCTTTGGGGGATTGTCCCATGCTATGAAGTGCAAGTCGTGGTTGATGGCGGTTTCAGCGAATTCCGGGACGTTGCAAATTACAGTGTGGAAATAGCCCTCAGGAGAGGACACAAAGTTGGTGTAGTACATTAGCAACACTCTCGGGAGATTGTCCCATCCCCAAATTAGGTATTCTACAAACGAACGTGTCAATACCATCCACGCCGACCCTACACAACAATAGTGAAATCACGCTCTGTTCTTTTCAACTGAATGGCCAGCGGCAGAACAGAACTGAATAGAACTGAAACGGAAACTTATTGAATATTGAAGTGAAACCTATTGAATAAATACTAAATTGAAAGGAAGGGCCTAGATTAAGGTAGTTAATAGTCCAGAAAAAGAGAAATCTGGATAAAATTTGAATAAATGAGACGTTGCTGCTAACCGGTAAACAGTTTGAAAGCTGTTGGCAATCCTCTGCTAGGCGAGGCTGGGAAGATATCTGACTTTTGTGTTGAATAAAGACCGGGGTCAACAATCAAGGGCATGGCCCGTTTTTCCCTAAAACAGAACACAATCAGACACACCGTAATTTACCGGAAATGGAAGAAGAAAAGAGAGTACTTACTCTTTCCAACCCAACTGGCTTGAATGCTCAATAAAGTTCAGATTCCGGTTAAGCGTGGAAAACGTGTAAATAATATCTGCATATCACAATCGAGTCAATCCCCCCATCAAATAACACCAAAAGGCACAAAAACAGAATCGAATCTACTAACTAACCATCTTGAGTGACAAGTGGATAATCCGAGGCACTGAGATTAATAAACCAGTCCCAATCCTTACTCTTCTTCAGAAGAATCGCACAAGCATGAAGTGTATTGGCAACCATTGTCGGTCCTCTGTAAGTTACCATATTAGCCTTAACAATCATGTAAACATTGCCAACCGAAGAGAAAATTGGATGCTTTTCGAGGCGAGAAGCGAGCTCCATTCGTTCCTCTGCAGGGGACTCGAGGTCTAGATGGACAACA
>CAOJBJ012472060.1:0-10277 GCA_948291685.1 Euphorbia celastroides
CCCCCCCCACCCCACCCACCCGCCCCCCCCCCCCCCCTCCCCCCCCCCCCCCCCCCCCCCCCCCCCCCCCCCCCCCCCCCCCCCCCCCCGCCCCCCCCCCCCCCCCCCCCCCCCCCCCCCCCAAATCGGACCCTTTTCGAAACTTGAGAGAGATAATGAGACCTTTTTACCAACTTGAGAGGGGTAATAGGTCATTTTTAAACTTAAGGATGCAAAGCGGCAAAAACTGCCAACTTAGAGGGAGTTTTGATACATTTAACCATAAAAAAATCATAAACTAAACAAATACTTAAACTTAAAAAGCAATACAAACATCATGTCGTAATTTTCTACATCTTTCAAAATTATACTCATCAATTTTTATCTTTTCCAAATTATTGATCAAAACCACCTCATATATTTAACTCAATTCTAAGATTATCATATCAAATTGGAAAATTCATATTATAAATTATAAAATTTATATCATAAATCATAAAAATTTTATAAATTCAAATACATCTCGAATCGATTGATAGGTGAACGAAATCGAATAGTAAAATTAGTATTGTGAATAACAAACACAAACTTGGTCTTTGTATACACTAGATTGTAGTGGTAAGTGCTAGCCAAACCACAGATGGTACAAGTTAAAAAAACAAATTTGTAAGGATAAAATCCGAGTAAGATAAGTACACGTGTAAGGTTTGCGTGGAAGTTTGTTCTACTTTTCAACGTGTAGCTTAGGTCAGCACCATAACTTGCAACGTGTTGTTATTTTATTGTCATCTTTTAGTTTAACAAACCAATGACAATATACAACACACAACCAATAGCTTTGAAAGTTGAAACTAGAACAACTATCTCATTTCATACACATCCGAGTTTTTCAATTTGTTTTGTGGCTGGAAGATGAAATGCTCCAGAAAAGGTATGTATATAATCACATAAAAATTAGGGTTTTTATACTTTAATGATATTGAAATTAGGGTTTTTATACTTTAATGATATTGAAATTTTATAATTTAAGTCAATTTAAAGCTGGACACCTAAAGGGTACTGCAACAGAGAAACAGCATAATATGGGGAGCTTCAATCCTTTCGGTGCAATTTCATAATTTTTCTCATTTTCTTATTATTAGAAGAGCTAATCTTTATGTATTATCTTTTACTTTCCGGTTAAATAGTTCTATGATATTATACTATAGAAGGTTCAAATCCTCTTGCAAGACTAAGAGTATAAACTTGTGGAAAAGTCGATAATAATATAAGAGCTACATCAATTTAAAGTTTGAATCAAACGGTTCTATAACACGTATTGTATTTGACTTCTGCTCTTGAAAATTAAGTCCAAGACACTCAAAACTTATGTCATATGTATATTACAGAACACTTTATATATCCTAAGCAATTAGATACCTTTCCAATAAAGTACAAATAAAAACTAATTTGTATATACGGTAGACTTACTTTCTTGCTGTTTTAAATTTTTTAAGTGGGTCGAAAACTTTAATGCACTGTAGACTGACACGTGGTTTGGAGGCAAAAAAGTCATCTATGCTATATGATAGACTTAATTTTTATTGCGCTGTCATAATTTTATTTTGTGGATCGAACTCTTTAATGCACTATAGGCTAACACGCGCTTTGGAGGCACACAACTAGATAAACAATCACAACATACGGTTTTCTTTTGTGAGTTCACCAAAATTTAGGGGTGAAATTCAGTTGTATCGAATCGAACGAACCGAACCGAATTGCTTCAAGCAATTTACTGATTTTTTAATATAATTTTTACCAAATACTCTTCTCTAATTACAGAAAGTACTTCAGCTGAAGTAATTCGATTTGGTTCAGTAGAATTAAATGCTCTCCCCCACTAAAATCTAGATTAATTTTCATCATGAATCGAGAAAGGCTCATATCAAGCTTACTTCAAATTATCGTACAAATTCATAGTAATACAAGGCGAGATTAATCGCTAGAGCCAGGTCGACTCAATGCACGAAGTAGTTGACCCGGAAGGTAAAATTCTAGGGTACTTGCTCTAGAATTTTTTTAAATAAATTAACATGCAAAAAGGGGAATAGAGGAAGGGTACCTTTTAACAAATTAGGCAAGGCAAATGAAGTCTTTGATTTTCCGATTAGTGATGTAACGATAGAGTTAACTGGATGCTTTGAGCATCCGATTCGCCCTCGTTGTTGTTCTTCAGTTCTTCAATTAGCTAATAATATAGTCATTTCAGTCAAAATTTTCATGGCTGAAATGCTATTTTCTTTTTTCAATTATTTGATGAAGTTCTGTTGAATTTCATGTCCTTACCTGCTTTTCTAGAAGACCAATTTCCTCTCTTAAAGTGATTTCCTGCGAAAATATATTCATGAATCAGTACATCGATAATTAATAGAGTTCTCCTATGCTTACTTTGATTTTGACAAATAAACAAAACTTTTCTGTTCCCCACCATTTGATCAAAATCTCGTCCACCCAGAGACAGAGAAGGGAAAAACAAAATTGCTTTATCAAAACAATGTAAGCATAGCTTACACCTACTTATTAACTTAATTCTAGTCCTATAAACTAGGGCAAAAAATGAACCAAACAACTTGTAAGTTGCTTGAATCAGTAAAAGCTCAATTAAACTTCACTTGTTAGAAAACGAAGTTCTACGTACCAAAGTTTGAATAATGTTCGGTTCAGCTCGCTTTGAAAGTTCGAGACTACTCGAGCTTGCTTTTGAAAAGCTCAAGTTCGGATCAGTACTAGCTTATCTAAACTATTGATTATCCAAAATATTTAATAATATTCACCTTTTGCTGGAGATTGTTGAGAGAGTCCATCATCAATTCCCCCTACAAGAAAATTTATACAAGCTTAAATGGGGCACACAAAGGATTCAGTCAGAATGTAGTCACAACTTTAATAGCTAAAGCCTATCAGTATGGATTTTCCGTTCTACAGGTACAAAAATAAAAGTACAACCTAGGAGATATGATGGAAGATGCAAAGAACTGTCTTCAATCTTGTTGATATCCCACATTTCTTTGCTACGAGCATAAAATGCTCATTATATTGATGAAATAGCCATAGATCCTTGAAATATCTAGCCGGAGTTATACATGGACGTTTTACATGATTTTGTTGAAAATTAACTAGTAGATATTGAGGTTCTACAAGCAGCATTTCCTAATGTTGTATTTGAAGCAATTGCTCGAATTCCTTACATGCAACTCAAACAAGTTCTAAATAATGGAAAAAAGAAGAGTTTGAAATGTGTCACTCTTTTGAATAGCTCATATATGTAGGCGAAAACAACTAAAGAAATCAGATTTATCCCGTGACAATAGTCATGTGACACTAGACCAAAAAGCACTAGTTGATAGTAAATGCTACATGAATACGAATGTGTATGAAATAAACATGAATATGAATGTCCATTAAACAAATTAGGCTACGATTAATCTTGTATCGGGCACTTTTAGAGTGAGGACATGGACACCAAATTTCAATCCCGATGAAAAGAAATAAACTAATGCTTTGGTCATGGGTTCGTTTGCTCGGGTTACCATGGGAATATTGGAATGCCTCTATTTTGGCATGCATCTCGAAAGCAATTGGAAATTTCATTAGAGTGGATAACATTACTCTAGAGGGATACTTTGGTTACTATGCCAGGATATATATTAGTTCATGTTGATTTATCTACTTCTCTGCCTTCAACTATTGGAGTTGAAAAACAGAGAAAGTAGATTTGGTTGATTTACAACACGAGAACATTCCACGATTTTGCAAACTTTACACTACAGTTGGGCATTCTTGGACGGAATGCAGGAAACACAAGAATATAGAGAGTACCAAACAAGAACAAGTTGGTTAGAAAAAAAACGTCTGCCAAAAGGGATATACATGTGCCGGATGTAGAACCGGTGACTTCAATATTCCCTAATATCAATGGTAGTTTTGTTAGATTTAAGTCACCAATCGGCAATCACGACATTGAGATTGACGCAATGGTTACTGAGGCAATTGAGGCTGCGACTATTGCAGTAATTGAGGTTACGGCTAATGAGGTTGTAGATCGAGGGGCTCCAAATCGATTGATGGTCGTTTTACTGAAGTTTCATATGATTCCAATCATTCCGCGAAAGCCTCAAATGCGGTTGCAGAAAGAAGGCTTTGAATCGGATTACTCATAACTTGAGAAAGGTGTTCTTAGTTCTTGGGCAAATTCTGCAGAACGGGAAGAGGCGAAGTTAAAAGCCAAGCAGTCGACTCCGGATACAAAAGAGGTTTTCGTTCGCTTCTTACGATAGTTGTCGGTGTGAGATGAGGGAGACAATATCCGGCCACCAAGAAAGCCTAGGGTCTCAGTCACTGCTAAAAAAGGAGCTAAGCTAGAGCTGGAACAAGCTAAATGAACGCAAGGAGCAATCCAAACGAGAGCGTAAACTTCCTTTAAAAGTTTCTCCATAGCTTTGAATTGTTGTTTTCCGTAATTGCTGTTGTTTTTTTTTATTTTTATTCTTTTCCTTTTTTTTAATAAAATAGCTTGTAAGAGGGTTTTTAATAGCGGCGGTTTTATGATGTCTTTTCCATCTAACTAGGTAGCCTTTAAATAAAAAAAATTATTGAAATTGAATGAATATAGTGCAACATATCTAAAACTTAATGGAACTTAATGAGTTTGAACTGAACTAAATTAAAATTTTAATGAGTCTAAACTTAACTCAACTGAATGAAAAATAAGTTAAAAAGAAATAAGGAGTTTATATATAGAGATTAGGAGTTTTAGAGATAACTTAACAGGGCCTCTATATAAAGATAAGGAGTTTTAGGGCTATCATGCAATTACTTAACTTTATTTTAAATCTTTTCTTTCTATTTACATTTTCTTACGGTAAAAACTTGATGTCATATCATAAACTATTTAAAACTCAATAGGATCACAACAATTTAAGACTACGTAACTTTCTATTATCATGCATTACTTTTTAATAGCAAATCAACTTAATTCAGTGACCAACCTTTTTAGCTTTGGTTTGACGCAGAGCATCATCAAGTTGAGTTTCCAACTGTATAAGATCTTTCACACTAAGCTGCTCTTCGTTTGGAGCTTCAAGTTGTCTGTGTTAATCTGAGTTAAAGTCAGTAAACCATTGGCTTAAATGCATATCTCTATATTTATAATCAGATGCATGTAGTTAAAGAACTTGCATTTTAACAGTTTGTAGTTAAAGAACTTGCATTTTAACAGTTTCCAGCAGTTCTGTGAATGATTTCCAGTTTGCGAACTTTCACTCAGGTACCTGTTCAAAACATATTCGTCAATTGACAAGAGAAAAATAATTATTAGAATATTGCAGATGATGCTTGATCAATTTTTGCACTGAACAGTCTAAACCTAAAGTTTGTAGTACTCACTTCTGCCCTAGGTAGCATGAAAACTACTTGTTGGTATTCATGTCTTTTCAGTTTTGCTAACCGAAATAGAAATAAGCAAAAAAAATCTTTGAGCCATTTCCTTTTAAAAACTTTGTGTTATCGCGCGCTCTTGTAAACAAGCATATCTTTTCAAGTACATTCTTAATCAGCGATTTGTAAACTGCAACCTTTTCGTGTTTTTTTAGAATGTAACCGTGTATCTTGTATGTTTATTTTTTTCTACTTTCTGTTGGAATATTTTGGTATATATTTATAATTTTTGTATCTATACACCAAACATTGTGTTTTTATTATTTGCACGTTTTTAATATTTTTTAAATGCATATGTTTTCACTGGTCTCAGTTTTGTTTTCATTGATCAATTTAATTCTGATTTTAAGGAAATATTGATCACTTTTGGCATACATTTCGGAACTAAGGTACTGTATTTTTTTATATTAGGAAATATTCTAGTTCTAAAAATATTATGCAGACTGTTTTGACGAGCTGGAAACTATAGAAACTCGGATTTACCTCTATGTCATTAGCCGCGTCGAGAGAATCAGAAACTGTATCAATATGCTTGTGGTATCTGTCCACAATCTTGTTCAAACTGAGTCACAAAAATGATTGAATCGGTAAGAAGACGCAGACAATGGGAATATATGGTAATAAACATAAAATGAAAAAATTATGGTGTAAAGCAGTAATTTGAAGAAGACAAAATGAGAAATATGAAGAATTCAGAACATGTTAAGGATATGTGTAGAGACGTTGGCGCTATGACAAAGTTCTTGAACAGAATCCAATCTTGCAAGGTAAAACATTATCTTGTGTTCTTAGAGAGAATTAGGTCAAAAAGCTCAAACATATAATAGTTGGTTTCGACATTTCAAAGGCATTATACAGGACTAAAAAGGCTGAATGATGCTTATTTGATATTCAGTATAATCTCATGTTAGGGAAAAGGATATGAGAAAATTAGCAAATTAACCCTTATTTTGTCCACTATTACCATTGGGTGGAAAATGTGGAGTTTGATCCAATGGTCATGATAGGAAAAGTTATGGTTACCTTGTTAAAAATAATTCCCATAGCCTACACCATAAACCTAACATGTACTAGCTAGTTATTACTGGCAATACGCAAAAAGAACGAAATGTCAATTAAAAGCTCTAAGTGCTAGTGGAAAATTCCAATTGTAGGTATGAGACTCATCTCATAGCATTATATGAACAACAGTTTAGGACTTACAGGTTAAAATGAACCATCTCATCATTGGACTAGTCTTTAGGTGAACCCTCTAATCTAACCTAAAACAATTGACTTTAGAGACAGCGTGAAGTGGTGGCCTGAGGCAAGTACAGCCATGATCAATGTGATCAAACCGTCGAGCAAGTTGATTCTATAGGAATGTCGAATACCAACTACAAGGCATTGGACATGTTGAATACTCTCACTACTGAACTATCCCTTTGGTGAACTATCTCATTAGACCTACTAGCACGAAGATTGCGACTAAGCAACGAATCAATTATCTAAACTTACTATGCAATACCTACGAAATGTGACTTGAAGGAGGGATTATTTCCAATCTGTCTGTCGGATTGTATGTCTTTTCTTTCAGCTTGACCCGTTCGACTACAATCCGCAGCTAAACTTTTTTGCTCTCCCCAGGATTAAAGAGACCTACGAAATGTGACTAGTCGTGATATGCAATACTTGGAGTCTGAATGGGTTAGAAATGACTAATCATGCTGGGGACTAAAGTTTTTGTTTTGTTAGTTTTATGGCTATTTGGTCGTGTTTATTCTTCTGACTCACCGAACTCACTTTAGCATTAATCTATACTTTCTGTCATAAAGAAATAATACACGACGAACGTCATCGATGAATCAAACACTAAACTAGAATTGTCATTTGTAGAAATCCAGTTTTGGAAATCACACACTTTGCCGGCCATTTGACTATCGACTTACGTGGGAATATTTGTTAAAGGCCAAATGCATGGGGATCTCTCTGAAGTTATACCGAATAGTCCTTCATCCTCCTGAACTTTCAAAAGTTCCTCTCGTTCCCCTGGATTTGTTAATAAGAGCCTCTCATCCCCCTAAACTTGTCTAAAAAGTGCCTTTAAAGCCAGGAATTCCACATGTTAACTTACGATTGGATGGAAAACAATGGAATTTTTGAAAAGCCAAGTCAATTAGAAGTCGACACGTGACATTTAGGGGGCAAAGTCGTGCATTTTTAAGTTGAATGGGGCTAATACGTACATTTTTGCGAGTTCGGGAGATGAAAAGAGCTTTTGAAAGTTCAGAGAGAGCGAGAGGCTATTCGGGACAATTTCAGAGAGGTCTCTATACATTATAGGCCTGTAAACAAAGCTCCGTTTTGTAGGTCGATGGCATTTTAATGGAAGAAAACCATAAGACGATATTGTGTTGGATTATTTCGAGGGATGTTTGCATGTTATCATGTGAAATCATTTAAATGAAAAACGGCTTAATACCTTATTAAGGGTCTGAACTATGCTTAAATTTACGGTTGAGGGTCCAATTTTTACGGGTCACTAGTTGAGAGCCTAAACTTTATAAAAGTGGTGCTGGTGAGGGCTTGAATTACACTGAATCGGTTGCATTTGCGTGTGTATGTTACACTCGCATGCCAACTCATCGTTTAACCATTCAAGCCAATGAAAACGAGCCATGTGACATTTTAAAAAAAAAGCCTAATGCCCTATTTGGATTCTCAACTATTTTCAAATTTTCAGTTTAGGCCCCAATCTTTTGAAGTCATCAGTTAAGGGCCTCAAGTATGAAAAAGTGGTGCAGTTGAGGGCCTCAAGCTGACATGGCCTCCGACGTGGCGTCCGGTGACTTTTCCGGCGCGTTCAAATTTTTCCGGAAACATAAAAAATTCCGGCCACGGAATTCCGGTAAAAAGATTCAGCAAACGACATTCGGCAACCGAAATTCAACCATAAATCAACCGGTAGCAACAAATCAACCAACGTGAAACTACAAATCAACCAAAATTCAACCATAAATCATTCGGCAACCAAAAATAAATTAAAATCAAGCCACAATCCACAAAGTTCCAATTGCAAAATGCCAACTTAAAATTGATGGCAACCATTGGCAATATATTTGTCACTACCCTAACAACACAGAAGAGAGCAATAAAAGGATCCAATTTCAATTTTATTAGAAGTCTGACAATTTCAATTTCAAATAATCCAATTTCAATTGTAGTTTGACACAACAGCAGGCGACTCAATTGGAACTTCATCTTTACAATGTTTTACCTATTTGAAATAAAATCACCTTCTACAAAGGAATTGAACTTGTTGTTCAGTTACCTGGATTTGCAGGAGGTTCTTCTTCTAAGTTGATGACAGGGACAAAATTCGAAATTGGATTTTATCGACCCCCAAATCCCCAAATCGAAATTGGCAGCCAAATCCCCAAATCTAACAGAGCGACTGCTTTGATTTCGCCGGAGAGGAGAAGGGCTGAGATCGCCAGGGAACGAACAAGAGCTCAGACAACAGGGAATGAACAAAAGACAAACCGGTACAGATCGAAGGAGAAGGAGAAACCTCGGTATTGAGCGGCGACGATGAGGAGAGCGACTTCTTTGATTTCACCGGATTCTGCTTCGGTTTTGGTCGGGAAAGCGAGATGGTTGGAGGAGAGAGGTGACTGACGGTGCTGCGGTGGAGGAGCGGTGGTTTGGGAGAAAGGGGAATCGGCGATGAATTTGGGAGAAGGCTTAATGCGGCCTCAACTTTTCCGTTTACCACTCCCTTTTGGAAGTCACCGCTTAAAGCCTGGACTTTAAAAAATGATTCAACTAAAGAAACCCGATCCACTAATCCAGTTGCAATAGCGCGTCTAGTACACTCGCCTGCCAACTCACCTATTTGACTATTCAAGCCAATTAAAACGAGACACGTGGTATTTTCTTTGAAAAAAAATTAAACCCAAAATATCAATTCCCAAAAATTCCAATCCACAACTGAGAAACCATCTCCGCCGACCAAAAAATTCCCTTCCCCTTCCAAGCCAAAAATTTCCATCTCCGCCTCTCCATCAACTCTGCCGGAAACTTGGTCGAAAAATGCCCATCCCTTTCCTTCTTCGGGGCAACCCATTCCTGTCCTCCTCCAATCGCGGTGGCTCTGATTTGCTCACCGAGCTTATCAACCGACTTAGAGAGCAAGCCACAGGTTCAGATCCGGCGGCGGAAAGCAGTAATTTCTGAGTTGAGCAGCTTAACGGTGACGGAAATAATCGGCCGAGGTTATCTGCAGGTTTTCGTTCTCTGTTTTGTTCATCTGGGTATTTGTAATTTATGTTTTTCTTATATGGTTTTTTGTAATTTATCATTTCAGATTTGATTTGAGTGGCTGTCGGTGAGTTATGAGCGGCAAATTCCAGAGTAAACGGGTCGATCTCCGGTTACTGCTCGGTTTCTCCGGCTCTCGTTTTGCGTTTCTATGCGGTTTTCATTCCAGGTCTGATTTTACGGTTTCTCCGGCTCTAAGCTCTCTGCCGCCGCCGTCGTTTTTCAAAAAGAGAGCAGAGATTGCAATCTTGGATGGAGGCAAAGCAACAGTGGTTTTGAAATGCGATTCTTGGCCAGGCTAGTATTCTGTTCAATAGAATTTGTTTTCTTTCTCTAATAGATTATGGATTTTGTTATTCTATTGTTCTTTTAAGAAATGTGGATGAACAAATAATGGAATTGATTTTTGGATGGAGGCAAAGCAACGATGGTTGCTGGTTAATGAATTTTGAACGTCGTATTATTGGATTTTGGTCTGTAATTTTTTGGTTTGATTGTTGATTTCTATCGGATTGTAGGATTTT
>CAOJBJ012472668.1:0-14544 GCA_948291685.1 Euphorbia celastroides
ATAAATCTGAGACCACTTCTGGGATCCTCGTTCCGTTGCGGACGATTCAAGTGGTATATTGGCATGCTTCTGGAGATTTCCACCGGAGCTGCGCTCTGTACTTCAATTGGCTTTTTGGAGCCGAAAAATCGAGTATTCACAACCTTATATTCTCAACATTTGTGAAATTAGGAATACATCACAAATTGAATGTTTGAAGACTTTCTGGTGAACACTGGTTAGCATTCTGCTCCGCATATAGCCCACAGGTCCCTGCTAATCGGTGGAATTGTTACCCCAATAGAGAAGAATTCTACTTCACCATCAGCCAATTGCTCAACGACGACACTATTGTCCCTAGAATAGAAGACGTGGGAATTGTCCAAGACCCCACTCATTATGATCACTCAAGATTGTGCTTCTAGTGTACTCTAGTTCTTCTCAAACATTTGTGCTATTGGGGAAATTCTTTCCCAAATCGCTTCCTCTCAAAATTTCGAGAATTGGTGTGTGGAGCGCTAGTACCACGCAATGAATTTTCCTTACACTTCCCAAAGAACTTAAAAGGGGGAGCCCTTGAGTGGTACAATTCCCTTTGTGAAGAAGTGAAAGTTGATTGGAATGTACTTGAGGAATCCTTTCTACTCATGCATTATCTTTATAAGGAGCCATGTCCCATTTACATTCTTACTGCTTTTTTCGAGCCGGTTAACCTCCAATCTATTTTTACTCATGCCGAGGGAAATAGTGGGTATCACTCCGTACGAGGAGACCAATCCCCGCCTAATAAAGGACCTCAACATGAGGAAGATTTATCATTTGAAGAAATTGTTGAGGTCAGCTCTGATGACTCTGAGTCTAAAGAGGATGAGGATCCTGACCAGTACTTGGAAATAGATTATAGTTCTGATAGTGATGATTCGTCAAACTATATTTTATTAGTTGACCATGCATAATATGAGTCCTCTAATGATCTAGACCGCAACGTAAGAGTTGAAGGATATGTCTCTATGGAAGAATCTAACACAAAACAAAAATCTCGACCTACAAGAAAAGTTTGTGCCATCTATGAAAATGATCAACTTTCGAAGAAGCATATTGAAAGCCCGAAAAATGGAAAGGATCGAATACAAACACAATGCGGAAGTTGTTGTCCAGTTTGCGGTCAAGGCCTTGAGACGGGTTTCAAGACCTTGAAACAGACTGTCAAGGCCTGAAAACTGGGCAGATTAATACATAAATATAAATTGCAGAAAACAATAAATGCACAGCGATATGTTCTAAAGTTCGGTCTCTAAATAGACCTACGTCTCTGCCTAGGGGTCTGTTAAACCCGTAGGATTTACGCGCTCTTTTATTTATATCTATCTTAAGGTCATAATACATCCTTAGAATAGGTAACCTTTATTTCTAACAAGTACCTAAACCTGCTACTATACTAGTCAACCCAATTCCTGATATAAGGTCAAAGACTACGCCTCTCTTGTCCTCATTGATATGGTCGAGTATAACAATATACTCTGGTCAATTCAACTCTCTCTCTCTCTCTCTCTCTCTCTCTCTCTATATATATATATATATATATATATATATATATATATATATATAAAGATAATACAATAAAGACTAGAATTAAAGTAAAGATATGTCGAAGGTTGAAGCTCTTGTTCTTCATATGAGTGTTATGCTTTTTGTGTCTTTTTCTGCTCTGTTTCTTTTGTTTGCTCTGAATTTACAGTAGCCTTCTATCTAATTATATAGGGTTGAATAACTCGAATTAGCCGTTTGAAGATCTCATAGCTGTTGGAACTTGATCTTTGAAATAAAGGCCGATTTAAGAGATATTTCCTTCCCGTTTTTAATCATAAAATCAGCTGCATATATTGTTTGATTTTGGCTAAGATATATATGCATATCTCATAAAATCAAATCAAATATCATCCAAATATGGTCAACAAAATGTCAGATAATATCTTCCATATCTTATCAAATGAAATCTTCCAAATCAACCATATATATCAATATAATATGCATATCTTATTCAGTCCAAAATCTACATAAAATCGGTTAGTAATAAATATTCTATTTGTTTTTCTTCATCATAATATAGAACCTAACACATATGTTCCAACAAATCAAATTGGAGAATGATGGTATTAAGAATGAAAGACATGTCTCTAAAGATTATTGGAAAAAAGAGGAAGCTCCTCAAAGACTCGAGTCTAAACTCAAAAAGATTGGAGAAGATTGGCATAACTTCATCCTACCAAAAGTCCTCGATTTCCAGGAATATGAAAAGTGCAATGACACTCACAATTGTGATGTCCCTATTGAGAAGTTTGGCCTATGATGGAATGACATATCCTAACGATCACATTGTCAAACTCACTTCCATAATGCATTCGTGGAACCTACATTGAGCAATGTGGACTAGTATCTTTGACTACACCCTTCATGAGTCTACCTACCCTTGGACTCAAACTCGCACTATTATAGAACGATGGATCTGGCCAAAGATGGAAAAAGCATTTCTTGATCATTTCAGGCGAGAAGACGCAGATCTCCCTAGTTCCCAAGTGAATGTCATTCGAAGGGACGATGAATAGGAATGCATGTTTTCAAGGACTCGTAACTTGCTTAACATCATATCAAACCACCCCTAAAATTTGATTTATAATGGAACATCCGACCCTAAGGAGTACCTATCACGCTTTATCATTGAAATGAATAAGAGAAATACACCTGACGCGTATTGGCTTGGCTTCTTTAGACTCACTCTAAAATGGGAAGTAGAGGCATGGTACAATGCCTTACCACTCTCTCACAGAGACATTGAGAGTTACCTTGTAGAATTATTCTTACGACTTTATTCCTTAGGAAATTTGTATGAGGAATATATGACTATAGATCCATAGACAAGGAAGTCAATTAGGATCCCATGAGCTCATCGAAAAGATAGATCAACTGATGAAGTCAAACTTGGCAGCCCTAAGGCAAAGTCCCCCTAATGCTCACTACATGCCCGTCTTGAGGAAAAGGACAATGAGAACGTAATTGATCCTTTTGAGCAAGTAGCTCAAGTTATCCAACATGCCTTGGATAAGAATGAATCAAGCTAAATTAAAAATGAAGTGATCACTAGTGACACTAATGGAGATGAAGAGGACATTTTGGTCACTGTACCATCATTGTTCGATGAGGATTATGTAGTACCTTCTGTTCTAATCAAATGAATGATTTAGATTACTTGTTTGATGCTTTTTCAAACATTTATGCGTGTTCATTATTTCTTCATCTTTCATTTTTAACATTTTAGATGCATCAATTTGAGAAGTCAATTTGAACATGGAAGCGGGTGCAAAATGTTGAATCTTAATGTATTTATACAGTATATGGGTATATGACTATAGTTTGTCTAAAAACTTCCATGACATAATACATAGCATAAAAGAGAAATCATAGTGGGACTAAGATTATTTAGAATCTCTTTATGTTTAATTATTATTATGTCTAAATATCCTTAATCATAGATTCATCCAGATTGGACATTGGTGAAGCGGATAGATCAGCATGTGGGTGCACTTCTTTAGTAGCTGTTCTCAATAGGCTATACATTGGATGTATATTGGAGACCCATTATGAGATATCATATGGATTAATGTCTTGTGTAAATGATCATCTCATTACAGTAGTTGTGCAAGTATCCTTTGACTTGAGAGGCTAGTCATCTTGTACAGTCGTTGTTACACTTTGGGTTACTTCTTCGCAGTTCTCTCAAGAGGATGTCATAAGGGTAATTACGGGTATAGTAACGCCTGTTCGTTGGTGAGCTGAGTTGTCAAGATAGGATCCATCACTCCTTGATATAAAGGGAGAAATATGTTACCGCTTGTAGAAATGACATTGGCTCAATAAACCTTTGATCAAAGCATGTTTTAATAGAATTAGATTCTAGTTAAAACATCTTGTGGAGGAATGTATTTTGGTAACAAGTTGTATTATATTGGTCAGACTAGTTTTACTAGTCCATAGGATTGACACTTATACGTACCCTAATACCATATGGTGTTGTTTGATGGAAGGAGTGTATTACACGGTAGGCTAATGTTGTACTAAACATAGTTGTAAAACACTAAAATCTTGTGCATTGGGGGATCATGAATCCTTGCTAGAGGCCTCGATGATTGTCTAAAGATATGGACTGTTATCTTAGAATAAAGTCCACATCATTCAATGTTTTCATAGTGGGAGAAATGGATTGGATGAATCTTTAGCAGCTTGGTGTCTGGGATCCTACGGGTCACATACTTTAAGGAGCTACGAACAATGTAAAGAACTTTCAGACTGGATCTGAACTGGAATAAATGAATTTGATCAAGGATCAAGAATCCGATTAGAGCGGAATATATGTGAACAAAGGCATGACCACACAATGACATAATGCATGACCAAACAATGACATAATGCCTGACCACAATCTGAGCGGGTGAAAAGTTTGATAACAGTTCCAACATGATTATTCCTACTGATTCGGACTGAGCTGACCGATTGCCAGGGACTATGGATTCAAAACAATCTTGAAAATCATGTTAAAACTACCTCGAGCCTAAGCTCAGATTAAGTATTGGAGTCGCCACCCGATTAGCTCTATCAGGAATTTAAGGAAACAGTGTCGTTGAACCCTCATGAAAGCACTCAGCAACACTTAACCATAGACTAGGTCTGGATGACTTGCCTACTTCTTCCACACGTGACAAACTAAAAGAACATGATTTAATTTCCTGTAGTCTAACCTAGGGTTTGTGCATCGCGTTATTAGTTCAATAGTATCAACCCAAGATTCATTCAATGAGTTAGGATTATAGTTTAACCTTTCATCGAGTTCCCAGGAAATTGGTGGGGACGAGCCTCCTTAAAGACCAATGTCCTTATACTCTTATTGCTTTGGTGACAGAACTCTTTGTAAGGTAAACTTCATATTTATCTTCAAATTATTTTATATTCACAGGGATAATTGTTTGTTCAAAGTTCTGATTATCTTTTAAGAAAATTATGAATTATTATAGGATAATTACAAGGTGTTTTTAAGATTTTTAAATAAGTTAGAATTTGTTTACAAAGCAATTACAATTTCCTATAAAGTTCTATAACAAGTATAGGGCAGATTCGACGTACCCAAGTAATTCCATCCTAATTTATAGAAAAAAATCAAAATGATTCAAAATTTTTATAGAAGATTACTAAGAGGTATATGAATCTATACAAACCGGTTTTACAAGATTTGGATGCGATTAGGTCATTATTTTATATGTTTGACTACAACTAAAATACAGAAGCAGGCGGATTCAAAGTTCAAAGTTCATCATGCAATTACAAACCCTAAAAGAAACCAAATCATTCTTATTTTACATGTACAGAAACCCTAATGAGTCTAGTTTCACATGGTATATTCTGATTTACAATCAGATTTATATATTATAGGGAACCTATCGATTTATCCTTAAATGTCTAGTTTTCGGAAGCTGCAGTTAGGTCATTTTAAACTATTAATGAAATATTCATTTTAAATCCAAAAATTATGAATCTTGCACCAAATTAAACCTTAATGAGTCTAGTTTAACCTAGTATTGATTCTAGAATTATTTAACAAAAGCATGGCATCAAAATTAGCATGAACAGATTCGGAAGTCAAGTGAAGTGAATTTCCAGATTACATGTTCTTCGTTCTAACCCTAAAACTCAAGTTAATCATGCAAATTTAGTGATTTCAAGTTGTTTAATTCGACTTAGAACATGCTAATAAAAACAAATAGGCATGTGATTTTCAATTTGAGTCTCAGGTTTACCTCAAAACGTCGCTTTTTTGGTTGAATGAGTTTTGAAGGCTTAACTTTGTTCTTCCTTCGAGTGCTTCCAATCTCGACCCGAACCGCCTTGGATCTGAAAAAGAGCTTGGAAAAGGTGTTTAGGGGGAGTTTAGTGAGTCTATAACTGAACTAGGTTCACTCCTAGTTGTTGAATTCGAGAGAATTCAACCGGGCTTTGAAGAAAGGAAGAGGGTTTGTTCTTGAGCAAGAACTTTTTGATTCAGCTTTTGATCTGAATCCAGAGGGTTTTTGGGTGCTGATTGATGGTAATTGATGGTAACTGGTGAGAATGAATGCTGCAAAGGGGGGTATTTATAGGGTTAGCATCATGCATCAGCTGATAGGGTTTTGAAGTGTTCGAATTGGACTCTAATGGTGAAAGAGTCCTTCCCGGAGTCAAAACCACGAACACAGGTGCCATGGGGATGGCGCCTGTCACTTGACAGATGCAGCTCTTGTCACATGAACAGGTGCCACCAACGCGGTGTAGGACAATCCTATACCTAGTTTTTCAGTGGAAATGAGGATTTTTTCTAGAAATGTGAGGGTTTTGAGTGAAGGAGAACCTTTGTTCAGATCCTCGTTTGGTTCGGGGAAACTCTAGCATTTTCCGGATTCACGCGATCATACCTTTAAACTATCATTCAACTTTGGCTATAAAGTGTTTTAGAGGTGTCGATACTCAGTATCCTTTCATCATTGACTTCGGATGAAAATCCTATGCTCACACACAACTATGACATAATCATGTTTGGTGATGATGTCACATTTAGTGCATCAAAAAGACTTGGTGTTGATGTCACATTTGGTGCATCAAGAAGTCTTGGTGTTGTTGTCACATTTGGTGCATCAAAAAAACTTGGTCTTGATGTCACATTGGGTGCATCAAAAAGACTTGGTATTGATGTAACATTTGGTGCATCAAGAAGTCTTGGTGTAGATGTCACATTTGGTGCATCAAGAAGTGTTGGTATTGATGTTACATTTGGTGCATGAAAAGTATTGGTGTTGATGTCACATTTGGTGCACCAAGAAGTGTTGGTGTTGATGTCACACTTCTTGGTGATGATGTCACATTTTGGTGAGGTTTCACACCTTCCTTTGCCTATAAAAGGAGAGGAGATGGATGTTTTCAAGACACACTAAAAACTTGTGAGTTCTTGGAGAACTCTAGAGAGAAAAACGTCCCCTCTTCTCTTGTTCCATATTCAAGCTTGCTTGAAACTATTCTAAGTTCGGGTTTTTGGTTGGCTAGCACTGACTCAATTGTGGAGAGTTCTACCTTTAGGAGGTTTTTGTTTGGGTTCTTCGTTTGATACATGTAGAGGCTATTCTACTTTGGATAGCTAGTGTTTGCGACCATACCAAAAAGGAAGGGCAATCCAAGACAGGAAGATCGGGATTGCAATAAGAGAAGGACAATCAAAGAAAAAGGGGGTCAGCGCTATAACAGTAGGTTATCCTTCCTTCTCTGTTTACCATAGAATTTCTACTTAGACTTTTGCATGCTTAGTTTGGAACTATGAAAGATGCATAATAGGCCTAGGGCTCTCAGTAGGAATTGACCTAGTAGGCTTAAGTTCTAATTATATATTGCTTAGGTGACTTGGGAATTAGGAAAAGTTTTAAATTTTCGCTACACATGTTAGGCATGATTAGACTAATTTTTCTTACAGTGGTATCAGAGCCTTCATAATGCAATATATAGTTTAATACATAGAAGCATGTGTTCGCCACTTTTCTACTTAGTAATTTAAAGAGTTCATCTTTATGAACAGGTGTCATCAATACCGATTACCAAATAGAAAAATGATTATAACCGCAAGTATACGGTTGTGATGTAGTTTTAAAAGATATTGATCCCAGAGAGAAGGAACTCGGGTTTTAGAAATCAATCCAAGAGAATGGTATACATAAAACAAAATAAAAGATAAAATAAGGAATAAATGTTTAGGAAGAGGAGATGAAAAATGATAGATATGTATATGATATGAAACATAGACCTTGTGTAGAGAAGAAATCATGCAAATGATCAAGAACATTTCTTGCACTTCATATCTTTAACAAATTCGGTTCTAAACTTCTTAATATTCAGTGAATCACTGTAGAATCAACGTTAGATGACTTTTCCAATCTTACTGTGTGTAGGAATCTAGTCGAATACAAAAATATCGAGTTTAATTTCAGATTATCTATGTAGTTGTAATTATTCTTAAAGTATTTCTTCAAAACTAATCCGTTCCAATATGACTTTATCACACTTCAAACCATCAAACAGGAAGCACAATATAATACATAGACATATTATAATCTTCGTGAAAGTACAGTATATGCAAGAAAATAATCCAAGTTACATTGGTATGCCTAATGAATTAAAGGGAGATCAAACCTTTTTCGCTATTCAGTGGATGGTGGCGTTCCTATCCAAGTGAGTTGTCAATTCCGGGGTAACTCCTGCGTTAGTGAAGTTCCTCTCGGACTTTATCTTCTTGTGACTTTGAAATAAAAAGGAAGTTGATGAACAAAGAAATCTTATTTATTTGTGATGTTGCAATTACACTCATACAGTAAGCACTCAAATTTGCAGAGAAATGAAGTGATCGAAGAACAAAAATTGAATCACTACATAACTTCCCTCAAACACTAGAAAAATCTATGAACACTCTCACATAACATAACAACTCATTCTCTCATGCAAATACACATGATTTTTCAAGTGCATGGGTGTCTAAACACCCCCTCACACAAGTCCGAATTGCTGCAGAAAAGGTCCTTATATAGTTGATGAAGAGTTGTGTCTCTTGGTGGAGAGACACCTTTTGATGAAGAGGCGCCTTTTGATGAAGAGTTACAACCCTTAGATTCTTATTGGTTGATGAAAAGACATGTTTTCCTAACTTTTAATTATCCTAAAATCATCTCTTTTCCATTGGTAGTTGATGGCGATTGCAAACGGTTGAAAAACTTATGTTGTGTGGTTCGTTGTGCCCACAGTGTCGCGCCCACGACACACAGGTCACGATCGTGAATCCTCCCTAATGTGTCTTTTGTTGTGCCCAAAAATCACGAGCGTGAGGCATATTCGCGACCGCGACTTGTCATTGAGACCTCTTGTTATGCCACAACGTCTGGTCATAGTGGCACTTTCTTCATGATTCTTCTTTGTAATCTCACCAAACTTTGCCAACTTCAGTTCTAACCAAATGACATCTTTTTTACTCCAAATCCATAGAATTCCAATTTTGTTCATTTCATACCTAAGATTCTCACAAAACCTGTACTTTCAACAAAAACAAGAACACACCCCGTGAAATCTAGTAAATAAGATATAAAACAAACTAACTTTTAAACAAATTTGACACTTTAATACCATGAAAATAAGTGTAATTATACACTTATCAGCATGCTAGGAGGTCGAATTTCTTATGTGAACTGATGTGGGTATGCTATATGTTTTAGAAACAATGCATGACTAGGTTTTCATTTCTCGGTTAAGAAAATTGTCTTGATAATTAGATTAAGGTTGCTCAAACTTAGTCTAAATTATCTAGGTTTAACAATGTTATTCAAAGGGGTTATAAATTCTTTCTGTTTGGAACAAGAAAGAACACACTTAAATAGCCCATTGTGAATATTAGCTATGTGAGACTTGGGGCCCGTGTATGTTTTGGCAAGGATTGGACTTGGTGTCTAACTCTAGGGAACCTCTCCTCCCTGGGAATTTACATTGGTAACTGGACTCTAAATGCTAAAGGATTCACTAAGGACTATTTGGTTTCTAGTATGGGAATTGGATTCCGCATATGGTTTTATAACAGAAGGAACACATTGTTGAATAAAAGCTTATAGACATAGGTGCAAGAACTCAAAACTCGAAACCCTTGTTTGTTTTGCATGCTATGTTCTATTGTATGATGGAATGGTTATAAAGGACCCTTGCATTGAGAATGTACCCGGAGGTTGGACCTAACCAATTTTTTATGGCTCAAGAATCAGTGCTAGTTTTATAACCATGTCCATGTTTTATTATATCTTAGAGATTTAAAATAAGAACTTTAGGTGAGACCTTAAAATAACACCAAGAAAATAAAATCCCTCTCAAGACTGAACTAAGTTGACCATCATAAAATTGGGGTTGACTCTAAGTTTGGATATTAAGGCAAGGATAGTCTTCCGAACTTGAGTTTATGATATGATCCACGTTTTTGTATGGTGTTTTGTTCACGCAAAGTGTGCAACTGCTTCAAAGGCGATTGGTCTTAAATGTCGAGTGTCGGGTCAGCCTTAACTAGGACAAGATTAGTCACCATAAATTTGGGACTGATGCCAAGTCTAGAGACATATTCGAGGAGATGTACAATTGGGTACACATATTTCATGGGATGAAAACCCGAATGATTTAGCAATTGTATTTGATGCAAATGGAATGGAATTCCTGCCATGATTGACTAAGGTAAGTTTTTGTTCCATAAAAATGGGGCTTAATTTAGTTGGATCATGGATGCTAACCCATTAGGCGAAAATGGTTCTTCCAGTTCTCCCGGATCTAATAAGTGAGGGTTATTAGGTTCGTAATAAAATAGTGGGAGAATGTGCTTAAACATAAAGTCTTATATTAAGCGCATGTACTAAATACACAAATCTAAACAATAGTTTCTATCTTATAACAAAAGTTGAATCTTGACTTTTATGATAAATAATTGCAAAGTTTGATAACCAGTTTGCTCTAGCTTCACCGGTTTAGAATATGAGGATAGTCGTCAAAGCCTATGGCTTGGTCTATACAAGGTATAAGACTCATTATAAACAACATAATGCTCACACATCTACTTGGAAGTAGAAAACGTAAATCATGAAGGAAGATGAAGATTTGGAATGATTCATGCTACCTCATGGAAAGAATTTTTAAGGAACTTAAGGGAACAAGAACACAACATCAAGTTATAAGTTAACGTTCATGTTGAACTAGGTCCAAGAGCATCATAGACTTTATAGATTATGATTTTACATTTATAGAAAAATGATTTTATGAGAAATCATAAGGGTTCAATTAAATTCTTAATATGTAAAGGGACATGGGATTTCCAGTTCTAAGGAAAGGAAAGAGCAAAATAAGAGAATGATAAGATTGTTTCAATATGGGATATTGGAAACAAAAGGCTCTAAAGTGTCATGGCGTAAGAAGTCAAAAGCTTTAGAAGCTTCTACTTCGAGAAATATTAATAAATAAGATTCGACATATGCATGGAATACTTTATGTGAATCACTTGTAAATATTAATATTGAGAAAAGATTTACATAAGTATGGGATATTATATGTAAATCTTATGTGAATATTTAGAATTCAATGGGATTCGACATAGGTATTTGATACCGTATGTGAATCAATAATTTGTATTGGATACAAATGCCAAAAATTGGCAAAAGTAGAGTTGTACCTACAAGAAATCACTAGAACATGGTTGTTTCTATTGATGTAGGAACTTAAGATCTACATTAGCCTAATTTGTAACAATGACAAAATAATTATTCTTATACTTTAAATTCCCATTAAGAATATTGTTTCTTGCTTCACAGCAGATGGAATTCGATTCCAAGTTTGGTAAAAGTGATTATCAAATGAGAAATATTCTATATGGAATTATAAGCATAATGAGTAACATTTTGTTATTGCAAATAAGTTGGTATAAACACAAAAGAACCTACAAGTGGGAAATGGAGCATTAGAAGCTACATTAACTTTAGGGGCTAACGATTTGTATTTACCAACTAACCTTGTATTAAGATTTCATAAATGTTATCATTTGAATTGATTGATGATGAATGAGATTTATACTCTTAAACTAAAATTCTCAATATAAACTCAATCTTAAATCATCAAATTTGTGAAACATTGGGCTCATTAGACTTGGAGTCTTATGAACTCCATAAATATATTGAATCTAATACATTTGGATGTATGTAGATTAATGAATGTACAAGGTACAAGATGATTAATACTTCATATTAGTATTTGTACCTCATTAGGCACAAATCATAATTTTTAGTAGATCAAATATTCATGAATGAAGTAGAGAAACAAGTTGACTAAAGTATAATGTACTTCGATCGGATCAAGGTAAAAGATACTTGGGTCAAGAGTTTTAAGATTATCTTGGTGATAATGCGATATTATCACAATGGACTCCTTCTATTACACCCCAACATAATGGAGTGATAAAAGAAGGAATAAGACCTTATTCGATATGGTCAGGTCCATGGTGAGCCGAGATGAATTAAGTTAATCTCTTTTGGGATTTGCATTGGAAAATGCAATTTATATTCTAAATAGAGTTACTTTAAAATCAGTTGACACTACACCTTATGAAAGATGGTGTGATGAAACCCTTAGTTTCTCACATGCGAATATAGGGCTATCTTACCTATGTAAAGAGGATGGAGTTAGATAAGCTTGGAGCTTAGTCTAATAAGTGTCTATTTGTGGATATCCAAGTGAGAGAATTAGATATCTACATATTCTCAGGAACAAAAGTATTGTTTCTACGAATGCTCACTTCTTGGAGAAGGAATGCTTACTCAAGGAGGTAAGTGGGAACAATGTTGGACTCAAGGAAGTTCAACAGGAACAGACTAAATATCAACTGATAACCCACCTTCTGACACACAAGGAAATGTGGTGATAGAAAAACCTTCTATGAATTTGCGTAGGTCAAAAGGGCACGTGTCAGTTCAGAATTATATGGTTTAGTCATCATGGATGATAAACATATCGTTTGATAAAAGGATGACAAGCCAAAGACTTACAAGAAAGAAATTAATCACTCTCGAAATCTGATAATGGTTAGAGGCCATGAGATCAGAAAGGGATTCCATGCTTAAACCCAAGTTGGGAACTTGGTGGGAGCACCTAAAGGATTATGTGCAAATGAGTTTTGTTAGAGAAAACTGACATGGATTGTAACATAGTTGCCTGTAATGCATGATTGGTGAAAAGTTATAGAAAAGTTTGACTATGAACTTTTTCACGGGTAATCATGCAAAAATCCATTAGGATATTCCTAACCATCATTTCTCATTGGAATATGAGATAGGGTAAATGGATGTGAAAACCTTATTCTGTCATGGGAATTATTTGTAGAAGTCTATCAGACTCAACTTAAAGGTTTCACATCAAAATGATGGTCATGAATGAAAGAAGCAGAGATCCATTCATGGAGTCTAGAAAGCATCTTAGAATATCTGAATCGATCAAATGAATTTCATCAAATCATAAAGAGATTTATGTTTTCAAGAAGGGTAGTGGGAGTTATTTTTCGTGTTCCTTATATTATATGTTGATAACATATGAATTATAAGGACTATATATCTGTTCTTCAACTAGTAAAAATTTTGGTTATAAAAGAAATCTCCATGAAAGACCTTGGGGAAGCAGCCTTTATACCGAGTATAAAGATCTATGGAAATAGATTAGAAAAGCTGTGAGGTCTTTCTAAATAGTATATATATAGACAAGTTTTTTACTAGGTCAACCTTGAGTAGGAAAGAAAATAGTTCTTCCAATATCTCATGGAATTAATTTTTCAAAATCTGAGTGTTTAAGAACACAAAAAGAGAGACTATGCATGAAACACCTTAGGTGTCTTCCATAAGGTTTTATCATGTAATATATGATATGTACTATGTATAATGCTTGAACATTGTTAGTAGACAGTAGTCTAGCTAAAATGAAACATTATATGTTTGTTAAGACAATCTAAAGATGCATTGTTAACAAATGCAGATGTGAACTCAAGATAGTGAATTTCACTGATGTCAATCTGATGGAGATGACTTAAAAATCTAATTCAGATTACATGTTTATCATGAATTCAATAGTAGTAAGCTTGAAAGGTTTCAAGAAAGAGATTACTGTTGATTAATTATGGAGTTTGAGTACTATAAGGCTTATATACAACACAAGGTGTTGTACGATAAATGGTTTATCAAAGGATCTTGGTGTGGTTCCTAATATTGTTGATCTAATATAGTTGTATTGATATAACAAGGGGGCCAGTGTGAAAGCAAATGGAACCTCGGTCTCATTTGAGAAGTAAGCTTGTACTCGAGAAATTCCATTTGATTAGTAGGAATCCGAGGTTCTCCAAACTTGGATATAATTAGTTGCATATCTTGTTCTCAAAAATGATTTGTCACAACATTTGGCTGTTTTTTTTAATATGGTTGTAATATTCTGCAGTCTCCTGAGGGCTTCATCCAGGACCTTACTGACTACATTGCTGATCTTATGGCCGCGCTTTCAGCCAAGATGACCTCGTCCGAGTATGACCGATCAGGGGAACCGAGGAGGAGAGTTCGTCGTTGATTTTTTTTTTCTGTATTATGTATGCTTTTATGAACATGTAGACTTATGCAACTTTATGAATGTTTTTTTATGCATGAATTTCGAATTTGCACTTGTTATGAAGATTTTTTTTTTTTTGGGCGCGCGTGTGCGCCAGACACGGCGCGTGCGCGCCAAACTCGGTGCCGGCTCAAATTCCGAGACTATAAATAGTGCATTGCTTTTAGCTTTATTCTCATTCTTTCTGCTCCTTCTAATACCATGAATCCCTCTTTCAATCATTGCATTCATCTGTGGACAAAAAGCCTTCTCAAGATCGAAAAGATCAATCTCGGTCGGTATGGCTTTGCCCCACTT
>CAOJBJ012472811.1:0-10177 GCA_948291685.1 Euphorbia celastroides
TTTCTTTGTTAACTAGTTATGAGGAAGAATTGGATAAGCCAGTGGTGGAGAAAGCAGAGGGCTCTGTTGTAGCTTGTATCCCTCTGAAGGTTGTTTTCAGTAGGATAAACGAGGCATTGAGTGGTTCGGTGAGACAAATGAATCACGGGTTAACATAGTGAGTGTAAAATCGGGTTGGGGGACTTCATTGGTGTTGTTGTAGAAAAGGGTTTGGTTTTGGGGATGTAAATATGTAATGTTAGGTGTAAAGATGGGGATTGTGTACTTTTGTCTTTGGTTTTTGGATTTCATTTATGAATTGGTTTTGGTTGAGAGAGGCTAATAACTTGACTTTGGTTTGGAATTTGATTAATTACAGGACATTACTTTTACCTTTTCAGTTAGCATATAATCAGTTTACCTATTTGGTTTTGTTGCCTGCAGTTAGTTCCCATGATATGTAATCTATTTCATGTTTTATTTACATTGTAGGTTGTCCTTTTGGTTCTCATATACCTTTTGGCCATCTAGTATATCTAGCTAAAAAGTACGGGTATATAATCAAATTATGATACAGAAAAATAATGTACAGAAAAGTAACACAAGTTGAAATAAACACAAACTGAAATTGCACCATACATTCATGGCGAAATGCATCAATGTCTTCTTTAAGGTCACACTTTTCGCCTGATACCTACTAAAGTGGGGGTGAGCTTTTGGTTTAGCCAAAACCGAATCAAATCAAAGTGCTTCACCAAATGATTAAATTTTGATAACAGTTCTTGAAATATGGATCTTTTTATTATAATTTTATTATAAAAAGCAATGCCGGTTAGGTTATATTGTAATTTTAGTTCAGTTTGATGAAAATTATAATGCAAAATTGATAAATTAGTTGAACCAATTCAGTTCGATTTGATCCGATTAAACCAAATACTCACCCCTATCCTAAAGTTTGATAAGGGCCTATTACCTCCTTCAAGTCAGTAAAAGTGAACAAGTTTACCCATCAATGCCAACCAATCATATTATGACACATGGAATTGAGAAGAGTAACTTATTCATTTTTGCCAAATCAAGAGAGAGGTAACATGTCGTTTTGTAAATTGACGAGGTATGCGGTTAAAAGTGGCAAATTAAGGGGCTAGGAAATGCATAAACTCCTAAACACCGTCGATTCTGTTTCGTGCCGGTGTCGAAAACTGTCACTTGACACGTTTCTCCCTAATTTCTTAACCTATATTCTTTAAAAAATGAGGTTTTCCAATTCTAGGTTTCGTATTTTCTTTTCGTGTCGGTTTTCATTTCCGTTCAACCTAGTTAAGGGGTATTGATGCAATGGACCTATATTCACAATGCAAAGGAAAATTAAGGGCCATGGGTATTAAAAGTGGCCGGGCCTGGAAGAATAACCGGGCTAAAATCCGACCCGCGTGGTTTGAAAATGGGTGGATCTTGAGGGTCATTTTGGTCCATATAAAAAACAGATCCAAAATTAGGGTTCTGCTATAAATTTTCGTAAACTCAACTTTCAGCTGTCGCTCGCCAGTACGAAATCCTCATCAGAAACCCAAATTTGGTGCAGTACATTTTTCGAATTTTCGTCGTATCGTTTGTGAATCAATTAGTTTTCAGATCCTGTTTTTCTGATTAATCTGATTTGGCTTTGATTGCAGAGAAGGAGAGATACATCAATGGCGACAGTTCCGGGGCAACTGATATGGGAGATAGTGAAGAAGAACAACTGCTTCTTGGTGAAGCAGTTCGGTAGAGGATCTGCTAGCCTTGAGTTCAGCAAAGAGCCTAATAACCTTTACAATCTCAACTCCTTCAAGCACTCTGGTACTGTTTCAGCTCTCTCTGTTCATTGAATGCGGTCGCGAATGTTTGATTTCATGTTTCCTGATTTGGTGTTTGATTGGATTTGTATTGATTAGGTTTGGCCAACAAGAAAACTGTTACTATTCAGCCGGGAAAGGATCAGTCTGTGATCCTTGCGACCACTAAGACCAAGAAGCAAAACAAGCCTGCTTCTTTGCTTCACAAGTCTGTCATGAAGAAAGAGTTCCGAAGGATGGCTAAGGCAGTGGCCAACCAGGTAATTGCTATTTTGTGTTTCTTTTTATTGTTTTCTCATCTTCACTTTGATTGCTAGTTTACCAGTCAGAAATGATTGTCTTTGAATGTGGTTCTTTTGATTTGTGATTTCGTGCTGTTCAAAGTTGTACTTGAAGCCATTACCCTTGTTTGTTATTGGTCTTTGTTACGAGCCATATGTGATGTGTTTTGCTATACTAAATGTGTCAAAATCAATCAGTAGTTCTTTTTCAACCTCATGAACAAGATGTTTAAGGTCATTTCTGCTGTGATGAGCTGTTAACATGTAAGAAGAACTCTAACATTGGATTTCTTCAATGAAATTTTCTTGTTACGCTTGGCTTCTGAGCTCGGTTAACCAAGAATTTTCTTTTATTATTAGAGAGCTTTTGTGCTGAAGTGCTTTGTTGCATTGCAAGCACTTGTGTTCTAGCAGTCATTTGTTGCTGTAATGAACTGCTAAATTCATCATTGGTTTTATTTTCTGAAACTTTATTGTTCGGTTTGGCCTCTGAGCTCAATCCTGCTCTGTTGCTTTTATAATCTTAAACTGCTGAAAAAATGTTGTATGCACTGGGAATATGTTTTTTCTTCCACAGCCGCATGAATGAATTGTCAGTAGTATCGTCTGCAGTGATGAGCTGTTAACATGTAAGAAGAAATCCAATATTGGAACTCTTCCATGAAATTCACTTGTTACGCTTGGCTTCTGAGCTTTATTGACGATCCATTTTTCATAACTTTTTGTTCATGTTAAAACGTTTGTGGATGTGATTGTTTTATCTTTTGTTGGGGTGATATCTCTCTCAACTGTCAGTATATTTAAAAAATGTTTGCCAGCCATGGATTTTGGAAGAAGAATTTGAATTCTAAAATGGCACATGCTTCAAATTCATCTTTGAAAATCAAATGTCATGAGTAGCTGTTAATTAAGAAGAATTGTGTGCACATGTTCCAGTTCTCAGAAAATGGTGGACTTTCTATTCAGTTCCAAAGCTATTATGCACCATGTTTTCTTTGTCAGGGACAACAATGGCCAATGTTCCTTGTGATTTTTCATTATTTTTGTTTTGATTCTTACTGTTCGATTTGTTTGTGCCATAATGTCAGGTGGGTGACAACCATTACAGGCCTGACTTGAAGAATGCTGCTCTTGCAAGGTTGAGTGTTGTACACAGAAGCCTGAAGATTGCCAAATCTGGAGTTAAGAAGAGGAATAGACAATCCCACAGGAAGTGAGCCCTAACATATTGAAGTGATCATTGTCATTTATAGGGTGAAAGATCTCTTTTTGTTTGCTGAGTTCACTGGGATGCTTGTTTTGTGTTTGCTTGGATGCTAAAAGTGAAGAGATTCTTTTGATTTGTTGGATGATTTTGTTTCAGAAATTATTAAGTTTTTGGTGTTCCGGTTTTGTTCTATGTTTTAGTTGTAAACATGTGGAAGTACCAAGGATGAAACTTTACATTTTATTGTGCCACATTCATATAAACGGTGGAAGAAAGGAGCAAAATTAAGGTCCTGCAAATCAATGGTCCATAATTTCAACTATGCTATCTAATGTGTTGAAGGGGCTCAAGACTATATTTTGCCAGAAACGATATCTATACTCTTATATTCAGATTGATCATACAAGTTCACAAAATCGAGCATGCCCGGTGTCTGAGATAAATACACCTTGTATTTATCCCATCAAAATTTCTCAATAACTCAGTCTTCAAGCCATATCAATATATACTCATCACTCCTTGCACATCCTCAATCAATCTTCTTAAGCTCGAAAGCCTTTTCTACTTCTGCAATGCTTCTTAGCAGTTGCTTAGAATACATGTCCTGTGCTTGCGTTGCATTTCTTTCTGTTTGCTCTCACCCAAGCCGGTTCCTGTTCAAAATAGATGAGTTTTTATATGCATATATGCAAATTACAGATATTACAGAAACTAGAGGTATTTACCTCAGGAAGAAAGCAGGAGACGCCGAATTTTATGAGTAAGAGGGCGTGCTCTAAAATGAGAATGGCTGCATGTCCAGGCTCGATTTTCCATTTTCCTTCTTGATCGTATAAGCAGACTAGAATTACCGAGTTGGTGCAGATTGACATCACTATCAGAAACTACAATCCGATGAGATATACCCATATCAGTAAACCATGAAAGTGAAAATAAATGGTGGAAAATGAACAGTAAAAATACAGTACCTGAAATATGTTGAGCCTAGCTCCAATGGTGGTGGCAGCTCGAGGAACGGGCCTTTTCATCATGGTGAGCAGCTTCATTGCATCTGTTCTGATTTCTGTGAAGTTGTTCTGTATTAGACATCTCAGCTTTAATTTTCTTTACAATGAAAACGGAAAAAAAATGTTAGCTTTCTCAATAAGGTAAAATGGTGGCGAAACTGTACCACTGCAGCCAAGGCAAATGCACAAGCAAACATCATGATCATTCCAAACTGCAGAAAATCTGCAAAACAATTCTTTTACAAATCAGCAAAAAATCTGGTCTCTATCTCAATTGTCAAATGATTTTTCATTTGAAAGTTCGATTTTTTTTAATGTTTGTAAATTGCAGAGCTTTACCATCAAAAAGGCCATCTTCTAGTTCTGCACCGATGCTTGCAGAGTATGTGGGCTTTAAATACTCTTTCTCCACCTTATATTGAACCTTTCTATGGGACCGTCCATTCTCCTGCTTTTTCTTGTCTCTTCTAATAGAACAAAAGTAAAACGGTCAAAATTGTATTCTTCGAACGTAAACCAAACTTAAAATAAGTTACCAAATGCTCAGGAGGTAGAAGATTCATGAAAGTGCCTACCTCACAGCCCTAAATTTTTTGTAGCTGTACTTGAGATAAGGTAGAGATTTCTCTAGCAAATTTTCCAACACCTAAAAGACATTTCTTATCTCAGAAAATAACCATAAAGATAACAATCGAAAAGTCACAAACAGGGCGCAAAAACGAGTAAAAACAATTACCTGGCAAACAATCAAACGTTGGATTAAAACTTGGCGAAGTGACTTGAAATTTCGATGGAAAATTGCATGATAGAATACTCCTATATATGTCTGCATAAAATAAAGGCCAAAAACCTGCAACATACAGAAAACGCTCGATTTCAAGCTCATTTAAAAGAGGAAGACAATTAAATGGATTAACTAGTTTGCATCCATTACCTTGTACACTAAACTGTCGGCCTGATTTTCTGTGTTTTCGTTATTCTCGTTCTGTATGAGTTTCATTGACACCTTGCCTCCAACTTTAGTAAAATACTGAATGACCACAAGATAAACAGCCGTCAATCCATACCTGAAGACCAAAAATATAAGTCATGTTACTAAACCAAACATAATTTAGTGCTCGTTAGGCATCGAATCTAACATTCTGCAAAGCAAATTGAACTCAATTTCTGATTATTTGAAATCTTACTTTGCGACATCCAAATCCAGAACCTCATAAAGGTGAGCATAGGCTAATTCGAACGGCAACTGTAGGCAAATAATACTGGCAATAATGATAGAGTTGTTTCGAAATCGCATTAGATGTCCAACCCATTCATATCTTTGATATCTTTTAGCTCATCGAATTGCAAAGTCCTTACAAATGGAGTTTGCAAGGGACACCGATCCATGCCTAATAATTCATTTTCTTGGCGAGAACTACTTGAATAATGCCATCTACAGCCCCAAAAATCAAAGAAAGTTAATGAAATTACCAAAGGAGAAATTAGTCAAATCATCAAACTCGAAATGTTCTGAAGTTACCTGGCCAATAAAGCAGAATTCTTACGTTTCCAGAACTGAAAAAACAACACTGCCCATATTATTATGCTTATGAAGAAGACCGGCAGAACTAAGAATTGCAGTGAACTGAAAAGGGAAAACAAATTTAATGTCAAACTAGATGATCTAACGGCTAAGAAGCAAATCGAGATTCAAGGGAACTTACCCGAAATCAACAAATTGCACAACAAGACCAAATAAAGCTGGAAATGTCATCCATCGTGTGTACATACGAAGAAAAGCAAAATATATGGCTATCTACAGAGAATAAATTCCTAGTTACAATCAATTATTTGATTATTAGAGTATACAAATAGCAGAGATTGATTTACCTTTAACCCGAAATAAGAATACATGCCATCAAGTGGCTGTTTTATGAAGGTCCGCCAATTCAGCACCCATTCTCTCAGAAGCTTCTTTCACTTGATTTCAACTATCAACAAATTCTAATACAATTTCAGAGTTTACACAATTCTTTTATTATATTTTTAAAAGTTTAAGGTACCATGCATAAGAGATTCGATGGGAGGAAGAAGACAATGCAGTTGGGTAAAATGAAAAGCAGAGGGGAAAGAAAGGAGAGGAGCTATAGAGGTTGATTACAGGGGGGAAACTAGTGGGAATTGGGAAAGGGGAGGAAGAAGAAAAGAGACACGTGGAATTTGGGAGGAAAAGATGGAGACTTTGGTTGATTTAAGCTCGATTATTTGGGTGGGCTAGCTATAAAGGTGTAGGGTAAATGTGACTTGGAAACACACCAGAAATTGAACTTGATGTCTATTTCATTGATTTTACAAGACTAGCTAAACATGGCAAGGTAGCCTATAGTTCCAAATACATCTATGCGGTCTAACATTTAATTTGTTTTGTATTAAATTTTAAAAGTGCAACAATTTGCTCATTAATTGTAACAAGTTTTGATTGTTTTGATCTAATAAAAAATTAAGAGAGCTATAAGATCACTACTTCAAAAATTTATGATGTATTGGTCTGTTTCAAACTTATAAAGTTTGAGTTTTTAATCCAATTGCATTAGTCTGTCTCTCTATTATTGTAAAGACAACATTCATTATTAATTGTATAATGCACGGGAAGATCTAGTACCATTCATCCAAATTAAGGTAGCCAATGTGACACTTCCATAAAGAGAATTAAAGAGTGAATTATTTTTCTAAATTTAAAAGTGAAATATAAAATTTTGAAAGTTCATAAAAGCAATGAACAAATTAGTAATAAACTATAATAGTCGTAAACCAATTCGACCTTTCATAAATACCGTCATTGTATTCAAAGTTTGTAAGCGGATGAAGTAAAATTGTTGTCATTTTTTACTTCAACTCTCACCCCACGATATAGAAGTTTACAATAATATTGTTACTGCTGAATTTTGCCTCCAACAGATATTTTGTTTTTGTAAATACTAACTTTAAAACAACAACAGTATCACTAACGGATTAAAGTAGTATAACTATCAACTTTTCAACCAAAGATTAGATATAATTACTATTTTTTTACGTTTTACTATACTGAAAATCTCATACACATTATACTTGGAGATGATTGGGACTATAATTAACTTATCCCCAAATAAAATCAAAATAATGTCGAGAGTTTCTATGCATCCTCGATAATTGCAAAAAATATGGGATAGTTTTATCAAATCGGCAAGTATTTGCAATTGGAATAACGTTGAAAGTGAAATGCTTCAGCCAGCCATTATTCTTATGCTACAGAGCAATGATCAATTGCATTTACAGTCAGGATAAGGAATATTTGTTCTAGTCCTTTTCAAAATCTCATTACTATCCAACAAGTTGTTACATTTAATCGATTTTATAACTTGAATCGTCTTTATGCTTGAAGAATTTTCCAACGTATAGCATCTGTTGCCATGAATTTTTTTTTTGTGGCAGCAATAATTTTGTACCTCTACCCTTCCTCAAGTAGTTTAATTCTTAAAAAAGATATCCTAATTATTTCGCTTTCATTTTGACGTGTATATTTGGTCCTTAAAGTTAGCATTTTGCATTTTTTTAATTGACCCCTAAAATTTGCAGGAACCAAAGCAACCTCTTGAAGTTGACAAAAATGTACACATCAATCTTTTTAAGTTGGAAACAATGTGTACTTCAGCTCCCTCGTTACCTCCCTCATTGCCACGTGTCACAATTTGAATGCATAGATAAAAGTAAAACATTTGACATCTTTAAAAAGTCAATCCAATCACGTTGTACCATGTGCAACCGAAGGGGTTGAAATTAGTGTTTTGTTGTTTAGGATGAGCCAAATATGCATTTGGCCTCATTAAATTCATATTTACCGTAAATTGTAATATATGCTTTGTTGTTCACTATTTTTTTAATAGATCTTAAATAACCATTTGTAAAATGTAGAAGTTTTGAGTGTTGACCTTCAAATATTGTCTATGGTTAACCATAGTTTAGGAAGAAATTTTATGTAATATGAAATGATGGAAATTAGTGAAGATTGAGAGTATATTAGTATAATGATGCATTGGCAATTGAGATGAGTAATTAACTGGAAAGTGCTAAAAAGAAGATGAAGGACATGGCATAATGATGTTGCCGAGAAAATTTAAGTTGTAAATTCATTAACCTCGTACCAGGAGCTTTGTTGTCAACTTATAATAGAATATCACAATTAATTTCGTAATTCACAATCTACAAGAGAAAATGTATTTAGTTCCAACCAAAGTTCACAATCCATAAGTATATGAATAATTCAATATCCATGGACAACAATAAGTAACAATCATATAATATTGCGAGTAAATATTTATAGTTTCCCAATTTGGTACTTAACAATTGAGTAACTAAATCTCAATGATCCAATATTACAAAGATGAAGGCTCTAGTACCGTATTCATGCTGGTTTCACAAGTCCAACATTTGTTCATGTAATACCCGTTTTGCTATTAGAAACTTGTGAAGTACGTGATCGTGATCGGACAATAACAAATAAGATTAGCCAATTTTCAACTTACCATAGAGATTAATGATTTCCAAGTACCTAAATTATCAGTTTCTGGTTCATACAAATAACACTGAAGCTCTGTTATTTTTGACTTATTTCTTTCAGTTCAGTTTGTTAAATATTTGTTCAATAAGTTTCAGTTCAGTTACATTCAATACTTATTCAATAACCTTAGTTCGATTTCACTACTTGTTCAACAAGTTTCAGTTCAGTGTAGTTCAATACGATTCATTTCAGTACACACTTCTGCCGCTGACCATTCAGTCCAAAAGAACAAAGCTTAAGTCAGACATTAGAATCTCATAAACATTTGATATGCAGGCCTCACTCACAGCAATAGAATTTCTCACATATGATAAGAAATGGAGGGTACAAAAATACCATGGTATACTCGAAAAACCATTAATTTTTTTGGAGAAAAAGAGCTACCCGTGACTTGAGGGACAAAACAGCCCATCTTTACCATCTCCTCCGTCCAACTCAATTGTTCAAATCTTACAAATATATATTACATACTAAAACTTGGCGGCTGGGGGGGGGGACAATTGCTCCCGCCCGCTCCCCCCTGCCGCCGTCCCTGCTTCTATGGCTATCATAACATATTCACATCACACAAACACACACATTACACAGCCACATAATACCACTGATTCTGTACCCAAAGAGAAGTGATATATTAAGCAAGCCAAGAAACACATTATCATTCGTTTTCGAACAAGCAAAGTCAACAACATAAACTTCCACCATATTTACAAAGCCATGTTTAGAGCACCGTGCATATCAATATGTAACGATATAGTAAAACCGAATTGTCTTACAGAATTTAGCCTCTGGCCATCAACTCAGCAAGCCGCCTTGGCAAGTCGTCCTCATCGACCTTTTCCTGGTTCTTGGTTGGTATAGCGTGTGCTGCAGCATGTGGAAGCCCAACAGAGACCTCCAACCCATAGTCATCAGCCACTTGCTGCATCAAGCTGTTCACTTCGCCCTCGGGTGTTGATAGAGAAGTTGACCCGGCCATTGCGTTCTCCATGAACTCTGCTTGCACCTCCATGTTCACAAATTGCTTCTCAAATTGGTCCATTGTCTCTGACATCTTCTGCAAATTGCCTGCATTCAGTAGTGATTGCAACTATTATCGTTACCCATTCAATTAGTATTTCCTGATATACAACACATTATATTGAATGCTACTGTTCCATTTATTTTGAACAGGGGATTTCATGAGAAGTTGAATTAAGGTCCTCCATAGTTCATCTAAATGGACTCCAAACATTGGGGGAACAACAAATTGAAGCCTAACTGAAGCTCAGCATTGCAACTGAAGCGCA
>CAOJBJ012473165.1:0-13532 GCA_948291685.1 Euphorbia celastroides
AAAGAGAGTTCCTAAAGAGCAAGAGGAATATGAAAATGCTGACTGGGTAAAAATATCCTTAAATGCTAGAATTGTTAATCTCTTATTTGATTCTCTGAGCATTAATGAGTTTAATTGAGTTTCAGGTTGCACTACAACTAAGCAAATTTGGGACAAACTTGAAACTACTCATGAGGGAACTAAGCAAGTCAAGGATAGAAAAATTGGATTACTCACATCCGAGTATGAGCTATTCAAGATTGAATCCAATGAAACTGTGGAGCAGATTAACACCAGATTCACATTCATTGTGAATAAGCTCAAATGTCTTGACAAAAATACACTGATGAGGAACTAATTAGGAAATTAATTAGAGTCATGCCAAGTAAATTTGACACGAAGCTTACGGCGATTGAAGAATCAAATGATTTAAGTATATACTCATATGATGAATTTATTGGTTCATTACAAACCTATAAAAATAAGTTGAGTGCAGGTGCAACAAGAGAGTCAACTGAGAAAAAGTCCATTGCTCTTAAAACCGAAGATGATGACGTCAATGAAGAGCTATTTCTTGTTCAACTGAACAAGTTGATGAAAAGGAAGAATGCGAAATCTTTCAAAAGATGGAGCAACAAAGCAAAAAATGATGAAAATCAAAAGGAAGAAATCTGATGCTTCGAATGTGACAAAATAGGACATTATAAGAGTATCCTAACCTCAAAAGGACTCGGAGGAAAAAGGCTATGATCACTTAGAGTGACTGCAATGAATCAAGTTTCGATGAGGAAGAACGAGCTCAGATGTGTCACATGACCGACAATAAACCAGAAAGCTCATCAAGGCGACAAAGGATAACGATGAGGTATTTCTACATACTCTAACTCGTGACGAATTTCTGCATGAATATTTTTCTGTAGTGGATAGTCATATGTGTGCTATTGATAAAATAAAGGAATTAAAAGATGAGATTTTGGACAGAGATCGGGAAAGGGAAGCGTTACTTAAAAATTTGGAGGATTTAAGAGATAAAAATACTCTTTATAGAAAAGGTTGTCAAGAATTTCAATTAGAAAACACTGAACTTCATCAAGAAATTGAATATCTTGAAAAATCTATTTTAGATATAAAAAAAACCAAGCTTCTTTGTCAAAGTCTGAAGAAGATTTCAAAACAAAATTTTTTGAAAAAGAAAAGGAGAATCTTGAACTTTTAGAAAGGTTAAAATTTTACGACAACAAGGATTCATCCTCTTCTAGAAATTATTTTGAAAATTTATTTTTAGAAAAAGAAAAAGAAAAAGAAAACAAAGAGCTTTCAAACAAAGTAAAATTTCTTGAAAACACCAATCTTGAATGAGTTGGTGAAATTTCTGTGTTAAAGGAGAAAAATGAGTATTTAAACTCAAAATTTTCTGAATTCTCTAACAGTAAAAAGGCTGTAAAGAATGTGATCAAGATTCGAAGATATGTTCACATCAATGCGGGTATTGGCTTTCGAAACTCAAAGTCTTCTAAAAATGATTTTAGAAAACATAAAAATCAAGTAACTTAGTCTCGATCCTATCAAAATCTCATCATCAGACAAGTAAGCATTCTTCTCCTAAAATCAGTGTCATGTACTTATCTAAAAAGAAGAGGAATACAAACCTCAAAGCTTCCGCGAGTCAAAATTCTGTGATGAGTCATACCACCATGCCTGTGAAAAGACATATACCAAATATGTCAATCAAAGATCATTTTATCAAAAGAACATTACATGTTATTTTTATAATAAAAAATGGTCATGACATTAAAGAGTGTTTTTATAGAAAAGGCCTTTATAATGGGAAAATTATGTGGATTCAAAGGAGGAATCAAAATGTACTAACCCTAAAGGACCCAATATAAGTTGGGTACCTAAATTCAAATGATTTTCTTGCAGGTGTGTCGAAGGAACAACCTTGAATGATCAAAGTGGTATATCGATAGTGGTTGTTCTAGGCACATGATAGGAAATGGAAGATACTTTACTTCGATAAAGAAAATAGATGGGGGACCAGTAAATTTGGAGACAAAAAGGAAGGAAGAATAATTGGTATTAGAAAAGTTGGAACCAACTCTTGCTTTGATGAAGTCTCCTTGATTGACGGGTTAAAGTTCAATCTCCTTAGCGTAAGTTAACTTTGTGACCAAGGTCGAAAGATAACCTTTGATTCTACCAAATGTGAAATTTATGATATTGCATCTAGTAAGGTAATACTTGAAGTTCCTAGAGTTAACAATATATATCTTTTGAACACAAGTACACTTGTTAGGGATACATGCTTAGTTTCACAAAATGAGGAAAGTTGGCTATGGAATCAAAGACTAGGTCATTTGAACATGCATTTGATTTCAAAAATTTCAAGACGAGTGCAGGTCAAAGGTTTACCAAAAATCAGTTTTGATAAAACTCATCCTTGTCATGCATGTCAAAAAGGAAAACAGTCAAGAAGTTCTTTTAAAATCAAAGATTTTATTTCTACCTCTAGACCTTTAGGGTTATTACATTTAGATTTGATAGGTCCTATTCAACCATCAAGTTTAGGAGGTATGAAATACGCTTTTGTCATTGTTGATAACTTCTCTCGTTTTACTTGGACACTGTTTTTAAGCCAAAAAGATGAAGCTTTTAAGCAATTTTCTACCTTGTGTAAAAACCTTCAAAATTTGAAAGACTCTTCTATTATTTCCATTAGAAGTGATCATGGAAAAGAATTTGAAATCAACTTTTTGACATGTTTTGCAAAACTCATGGCATCTCTCATATGTTAAATGAGACAAATTTGCCAAAGTATTTTTGGGCCGAAGCTATGAACATGACTTGTTATTTTTTAAATCGGGCTTTAATAAGACTCATTTTAAAGAAAACCCCTTATGAACTATGGAATGATAGAAGGTCAAATATTGGTTACTTTCATTCATTTGGGTGTAAATGTTTTATTTTCAATGACAAAGATTATCTTGGCAAATTTGATTCAAAATCCGATGAAGGAATTTTCCTAGGATATTCTACTCATAGCAAAGCATATAGGATGTTCAATAGAAGAACACTTACCATAGAAGAGTCCATGCATGTAGTCTTTGATGAAGCTAACCAAATCCCAGAAAAGGAATCTGAGGATACTCTTGAGATTATTGAGCCGCAGGTTGCACCAAATGAGGAACCTGTGAACCTACAAGAAAATGATGTTGACAACAATGAGCATAACTTGGAACTATTAAGAGCTCAAGAAAGTCAACACAATGATCTTCTCAAAGAATATAGATTTCATAAATATCATTTTAAAGAAGATATCATTGATAATCCGGGTGAGAAAATGATGACAAGAGCTCAATTAAGGGAATACTTTAGAAATATTGTTTTTGTGTCCGAACTTGAGCCAAAAAGTTTCCAAGAAGCCGAAAAGGAGGAGAGTTGGATGTTTTCCATGCAAGAGCATTTAGATCAATTCAATAGAAACAATGTTTGGGAGCTTGTTCCTAAACCTAACAATCACACTGTGATTGGAACCAAATGGGTATTTAGGAATAAGTTAGACGAACTCGGAAAAGTGGTGAGAAACAAAGCTAGATTGGTTGCTCAAGGCTACAATCAACAAGAAGGCATAGACTATGATGAGACATTTGCACTTGTTGCAATATTGGAAGCCATAAGAATTCTATGTTCTTTTGCATGTCACAAAGATTTCAAGTTATATCAAATGGATGTGAAAAGTGCATTCTTATCAATGAAGAAGTCCATGTGAAACAACCACCGGGATTTGAAGAAAGTCAACATCCACATCATGTCTACAAGCTTACAAAAGCCCTATACGGTCTCAAACAAGCACCTAGAGCATGGTATGAAAGGTTAAGTACATTCTTACTCTCTAAAGGTTTTACAAGAGGTAAAGTTGACACAACATTGTTCATAAAGAACATAGAGAACCATATATTACTTGTTCAAATTTATGTCGATGACATTATATTTGGTTCTACTAATGATTTGTTGTGCAAGGAATTCTCACATGAAATGAGCAAGGAATTTCAAATGTCTATGATGGGCGAATTGAATTTCTTCCTTGGATTGCAAATAAAGCAAGGAGAGAATGGTACATTCATTTTCCAATCTAAGTATACAAATGAGCTCATTAAAAAGTATGGAATAGAGAATTCTAAGTATGCCAAAACTCCTATGAGCACATCTTTAAGTCTAGATGAAAACACAAGAGATAACAGTGTGGATACTAAATTATATCGAGGTATGATTGGTTCACTACTATACTTAACATCTAGTAGACTCGATCTACAATTTAGTGTTTACCTATGTGATCGTTTTCAAGCTAACCCTAAGGAATCCCACTTGAGATATGTCAATACAATTCTTAAGTATCTTAATGGTACTCAAGAAATTGAGATTTGGTACCCGAAAGGTACAAGTTTTAATCTTGTAGGTTACAGTGATGCTATAACTATGCAGGATGCGAATTGGATAGAAAAAGTACTTCGGGAACTTGTCAATTTCTAGGAGCATCTCTTGTTTCATGGTCAAGCAAGTAGCAAGCAACAACAACCATTTCAAAAACAGAAGCTGAATATGTAGCTGCAAGTAGTTGTGTTGCACAAATTCTATGGATGAAACAACACCTAGAAGACTAGGGGCTGAAATTCGATCACATTCCCATAAGATGTGATAATACAAGTGCTATAAATCTGACAAAGAATCCAATTCAACATTCAAGGACAAAGCACATCGACATCAAGCATCATTTTATCAGAGATCATGCACAAAAAGGTGACATTACTTTGGAGTTCATTCCAACTAAGGAGCAAATCGCAGACATTTTCACTAAACCTTTAAGTGAAAGTCAATTTACATAGTTGAGATTGAAAATTGGGATGACCAACCCTATCCAAAATAGAACAAGCCTCTAAAATACCTATAACGTTTCAAAACTTCTACCCTATTTGAGCCGTTTCAAAAATCCTCTATTCAAAATCTATCTCACTTTTTTCGGGATACAAGGGTACAAGCTAAAATTCTTTCCGGGCATACCTTACGTCTTTGAAAAACCCTTCTAGTTCTTTTCAAAACATCCCCTTTGGCTCTTTGAAACCATCACTGCCATCTGTGATGTTTCCCTATTCGCTGCACCATCTATGCATTGAAATCAAAGAGCTCAAAATCAATTTTCTGACAAGAAAGGTAACTGGTGAATAGCAGAAATTGAAAATTTTGGGAGAAAGCAAAATTTCAGAATAATGTTTATCTGATTTTGGTGAGCGGTTCGCGGCAACTCTCTGCAAAATTTATAGTGAACTTTGGTCAGTAATTTTGTCAACCGAAGGATCGAAAAAGACAGTGTGCACCAATAATCTAGACTCTAAGACCAACTACTGGAGCTTTTGATCTCAAACTCAAATCTGAAATACAAAAATTGAAGCAGATCAAATCAGAAAAGTAAATTCTTACCGACGATAGTTCTTGACTCGGATAGGGATTTTTGAAGAAGAAATCGGGAACTGAATGACTTCTTCCATCAGTAACCGCCTCAAAAGATCACAAAAGGAAATGAGAATCAGCTGGGTCTCTAAATCAAAAGAGCCGATTAATGAGAGACGCAAAAATTCGAAGGTGAATTAGCTCTGATGCTCGAAGCTATGGAGAATAATTGAAGAACGGGACTTACAAGATCCGGTGACAATAATAAAACTGACGACCAAATTGAAGCTGAAAAATTTAGGAGAACGTCCCTCAGCAACAAGTCGGATTAATCGACCTAAGTCAATAACAGCCATGTTGCAAATTCATGAGACTGTCTTGCACAACAGACACGATCAGCAACAAGGAGCAATGCTCTTAGCAAAGAAGCAACTGATCGAAACCTTAAATCAGCCTCATCATATTGAATCCCACAGCACAACTAAAGAATAAGACTTACCGAATTGGTGAAATAAGAAGATAATCAACAATGGAGCTGCGACTCATGACGAATCTAAGTCATAATTGAAGGATAATCAACGAGTTACTAAAAGGTAGAAGTGCTTGAGGGCACGAGATCAGGAGGGTGAAGACGCTGGACTTGGTGAATTGGTACTTATGGCCAATTATGCAAGTTGGGCTATGACATTCATTGGACCGAAGACTCCATGAGTACATTTTCTACCTACATGGAGGTCACATTCTTGACGGGTTGAAGCTGCTCATCATCTCAGTACGGTGCAAAATTACTGCTTCAATCCAGCTAATTTTCCTCTTCCCTGATCTAATTTTGTTTTAATGTAATTATCACATGTGCCAAATTGCTTACATTTTTTTGATAATTACGAAGGGAAAAAATAACTTGATATATCTTGTTTACGGACTATCACGAGTAAATTAAAAAGTCTTGTCACCAAGGCGATAAGAGCCTAAGGAAATTGGTATTTAAGTGAGACCATTTGTAACTCCACCTATTTCCTGGGGACTTTTTGATAAATACTTAGAAAATATACATGGTATATCAAGCATATACGAATTGAACTTAAAAAATGAAATTTTCTCATGATACTACTGAATTGCTGTTATATTTCCACTGTACAGAATATTTAAAAAAAAGTTCAAGGATTCCTACAAAGCTTCCGGACTACAAATCGAGCATATACTCAGGGGGAGCTTTTGTAAAAGGAATCACATATTGAGGGGGAGCTACACTACGACTATTCTACAAGCCCTGAAGAAATCAAAGGCTTTGTCTCGCTAGCAACCGTTCTACAAAAAGATATATGAAGAAGGGTTGTAATCATAAAAAGAGGAGGAGATTGTTGAACTAAGTTTCGATGATTACAATTAAAGGTGACAAAGCACTGTTGGAATATTTTAATTAATTAATACAAAATCAAAAAGTATTAATTATATTAAAATATATTTGAAGAAGCTACAAATGAAGAACTGAAGACACGATGTGTTAGAGAAAAGTACACTGCAAAGACAAGTTGGAATAAAACAAAAGAATCGACAAATCATCAAGGTCGGTGGACACTTGTCGGTGGAATCTTACAACGGACACTTGTCAGTGGCATCTTACAATAACCATATTACAACAGACACTTTTCAGTGGCAGTTTACAACGGCCGTATTACGACGGTCATATTCCAACGACGATATTACAATAGACACTTTTCTCTACACTATAAATAGAGCTCAAAGGAAGGCATTCAAACCAAGAAGACAACAACCCAATTCTTGAGTTCTAAAGCTTTCAAGGTCTTCTCCAATTCTTCTAGTGCTTACTAAGAGAGAAAAGCTTCTTCGGTGTTGAGTTCCATAATCACTTTCTCGAATAATTGAAAAGATTTTTGTTGTTCAGCCTGCAAAAACAACAAGTTGTAAGGTTCTGATAGTTGCGCCTGCAAAAGCTATTAGGTTAGTTCTGAGCCCGAAAAAAGAGCTGTAAAGGTTTGATACTTGAGCCCGTAAAAAGTATCAAGGAAAGGCTTGTTTTCTGCCCGGAAAGAAAACAGATAGTTGGAAATCTCAAGTCAGGTTGACTTAGGGACTGGAGTAGGGAGGTACCCAGACCAGGATAAATCTGCCGTGTTTCAATCTCTTTTCTTTACTCTCTTTACTTATTTGCTATCTACTTTATTGCAAATTTATTTAAATTGAGATTGTGGGGTTTACTTCCAAAAGCTTTTCAAAAAGTTCTTCAACAAAGCGATAAGAGCTTAAGGAAATTGATATTTAAGTGAGACCATGTGTGACTTCACCAATTACCTGGGAACTTTTTGAAAAACTTAAAATTCCGTTGAAGTACTATTCACCCCCTCTAGTACTTCCTAGCCATCGTGGGACCTACAACGGTACAATATTTTTACATTTAACAATGGAAAAATATTATACTTTTCTGAAATTGGGATAATATTTTAGTAACAACAGTGTTGAAATGAAAAAATATTATACTGTTTCAAATTGTTATAATTTTTTTATAAATATAGTGCAAAACTGTTATACCTTTTCAAAAATTGTATAATACTTGTGCATTAACAATGCAAAAGTATTGTACGTTTCTGAAATTGGGATAATATTTCAATAGCAATAGTGCTGAAATGAAAAAAATTATACTGTTTCAAATCGGTATAATACTTTTACAATGACCGTCCAAAACTGATATACCTTTTCAAAAACAGCATAACAATTTGATGAAAAAAGTTCGTCAAAGGTATATCATCATGGATCTTGTTTTAAAGATAAAAATATAACGAAAAAAATATTCTAAAAAATCGTGTCAAAAAAATCAACGGTTGGAGAGATGTGACTGTTTAAAATTTGAAAATCAAAATTAATTAGGAGAGAGGCAGTGGGGACCACCCAAAAACAATGAGACCTCAAAATCTAGTAGTTTTGTGAAAAATGTAGTAAAACTATAAATATTTTACTCTTTCATAGTAAAACTATAAACACACCCTTAGATATAGTATTGGCTAAAATTTCCCTTTTTTTATCTAAATTAATTGAGAAACGAAATATTTTTTTTATATAAATAAGAGTAAATAATTTTAACCTCCCTAATAGTTGTAAAAATGGATTACTATCTCCCTATGTTTTGTAAAATAACTTATACCTCCATATTTTGTTTTTATCAAACTATAACCTCCTTATATCTAATGCATATTTATTTTTGACTAAATTATCTTCATATTTATTATTTCTTCATTTAGCTTTTCCTATAAAAACATATTATTTACTTAATTTACGTGATATACTCATATTATTCTCTCGATTAAAATCATTAAATTATATATTTTTAGATTGAAAGATTAGCCGATAGTGAAAATTTTTTTATATAAATTTGTGGTCAAACTAGAAAGATTATTAATCACCGATATAAATGTACCTTCATTTACTTATCTTACTCAAAATTATTGAAATCAATTAAAATTTATTATTTTCACATTAAAGACAAATTAATAAAAAATTTTTAGAAAACTTCTACATAATTTAGGTTAATGTCTTAACTTTTAATTCAATTGGTTTAACTTTCATTATACATTCGCTAAACCGAACTTGATTGCTTTAGTTTATGAATAAGTTCTGATGAAATAAGTTAATTTTATGTAATTCTTTCAGTTTAAACACTTAACATATTTTTAATTTGATTATTTGTTTGTTTATATATTTAACGATAATTTTTCTAAGGTAAGTTAAAGTCCATATATGATGAATCATAGGCACTTTAAAAATATTTTGTGATTACCTTGAAAAAATTACTGTTAAATGCATACACAAATAATTAATTTAAAATATGTAAAGCACTTAAATTAAAAAAATGAAGAAAATAAACTTATTTAATTAGAACTTTTCCAATAATTAAAACAATCATATTCATTTCAGTGGATGTATAATCCAAGCTAAATCAATTTTTATAAAATTAGCGTAAACTTTGTATAAGTTTTTTAAATATTATTTATTAGTTATTTCCTTAATATGAAAATATAAGTATTAATTGATTTTCATATTTTTGAATAAATAAGTAAATGAAGGCATATTTATATTGGTGATTAATAATCTTTTTAGTTTGACCTTAAATTTATATAAAAAAATTTTCACTATCAGCTAATCTTTCAATCTAAAAGTATATAATTTAATGATTTTAGTGGAGAGAATAATATGAGTATATTATGTAAATTAGGTGAATAATAGGTTCTTAGGAAAAGATAAATGAAAAGATAATAAATATGAGGATAATTTTGTCAAAAATAAATATACATTAAATATAAGGAGGTTATAGTTTGACAAAAACAAAGTATGGGGAGATATAAATTATTTTACAAAACATATGGAGGTAGTATTATTTTTGTACAAACCTTGTGGAGGTTAAAACTATTTACTCTGTAAATAATTGTGTATTGAATTTTTAGTTTTGATTATACGTTATTCCTCAAGTTCAAGTCCTTTAATTTATAGCCTTCACAGCTCAAACTAGTCACAACTAAATTAACTTTGAATTCTTTTGTAACATCAAAACTAAGGAATTACTCCATGTGAAATAAATCTCTCTAAAAATTAATCTTTGTTCACTTTATTCTAAAATCTATTTGGAAAGATAATCGCGAATTAGTCTGTTAGCGATTTATGATTTATGATTGGTTCCTATATTTTTGAACATCTGAAAAGTTGCATGATAATCGGAGACAAATCATGCAAAAACAAACAAACAAAATATTTTAATAGTATAGCTCACAATAAGTGTGTAAAACAACTAGAACAACTAAGTCTCAAAACGATCATGAACCTGAATTGTTAGTACAAAACAATCAATGAAGATTGAAAGCCACTATATCTATTTTTATTATTACATAAAGTCATTTTTAAGTTTCTAGTCACATTATAGGTGATGGAGGTCCATTAGTCCTTGCCATTCAGGATACACTTGACATGGGCCTTTGTACTCTTTTGGAAGATGATGAATCTGATGATGAAGAGCCTAACTTGGAATTCAGACTTGACATGAAAATTCAAGTCATTTTGAAGCCCTATGGGCAGTTTTAAGCCCTCATATTTGAAGACCAATCTGAAGCCCAAAACAATGTGTCAAACCATGAATTTTCATCATTATCCAGCTCACACGTGTGGAGAATGAAATGATTGACCTCACAATCTGCCATTTGCTTTATTTTACCAACTTTTGTTGAATAATTGGCATACATTTAAAGTCTGCAAGTTATTTTATGACTTTTTCCTTTGTTTATGGTTGTTAAAGTCTAGTGGAGGCTATATTCAAAGGTTGGCAACCCCAAATTGACTTTGCCAGCCTTTTGTTTATTTGTTTTTCTACTTCAAACTTCTCCTTTAAAGAGAAGAACGAAATTGTAATAAGGCAGATCAGGTTTTGAGTGAAATATTGTGTTTCATCACAATTGGGTTTTATTAGTTTCCAAAAACTAATGGGGTTTTGTGTGATCCAAAAACACTCAGATTACTCATTTACTTCTGTTATTTCCAGCCTTGTTTTCCTTGTAATTCCTAATGTTTAGTTCATCCAACCAAGCTTAAACACCCTCATTTACTTTCCAAATTCGTTTGACACTACAAACCAGCCTAAAACAAAACCTTTCCCCTCATTTTATCTCCACAAAAAAGCCCTTTTAACACCACCATGCCATCATTTGGTATCAGAACCAAATGTTATCCCAAACCAAGCCTTTACCATGTCTAATTCCCAAAATAAAGACAAAAACATCATGACTGAACCACAAGACTTAGCCGTTGAATTTGAAAAGTTGAAGTTGGAACTTGAGCTATTGAAAACTAAGAATGATGCTCTTAAGACAATTATTCAAAATTCACCATTGAATTTTCGAAATTGAAATGAGGAAGAGCAATTTGCTGAAGACCAAGATGAAATTGAGCGCCAAGTTGCATTAGAGCGAGGCGAGTTTAAAGGAAGATGGAGAGGAGCAATTCGTGGCAGATTTGTTCGACGGGAGCAAAACCTTCCTCCACCTCGGCGTGGAGAAAGGCAAGAAGAGTTTTTCAATTACAAAATTGAATTGCCTGAATTTCATGGTAAAATTGCTGCTGATGCTTATTTGGAATGGGTTTATTCTATTGAGAAAGTCATTGATCTAAAGGAGGTTTCGAAGGAAAAGAAAATGAAGCTTGCTGCCATGAGGTTAAAGGGTTATGCTGCCCTTTGGTGGGAGAATTTGAAGAAGCAAAGGTCTAAAGAAGGGAGACGTCGAATCACCGAATGAGATAGGATGAAGGAAGAAATGGAAGTTTTGTTTTTACCAGTCCATTACAAGCAAAAGTTGATTGAGAAGATGCTCACCCTCAAACAAGGTGCCAAATCTATGGAACAATACACCATGGAATTTGATGAAATTTTGATGAAATGTGAAGTGGAGGAGACCGAGGAGCTGCTCATGGGATGTTATTTCCAAGGACTACGTCTTGATATTGAAGACATGGTCAATTTTTACCCTTATGATTCTCTTGTGGAATTGAAGAAATTGGCTCTAAGAAGCGAGGCTAGCTTATCACATTCTCGACCTTCCCGAAGTTTTCACAAAACAACAAATTTTTCGTCACCTCACAAACCAAGTTTTAGCACTTCACAACCAACCCCTTCAAAAATTACCTACACACCACCACCAAAATACCTATCAAACAACCAAAACGCACCCACCTCCACCAAGGCTAATCAAACTGCCCCAGCAACCAAAAGTGTCTCTAAAAATGACTTGAAATGTTTTAAATGTCAAGGTTATGGCCATTTTGCACATGAATGCCCCACAAAAAAAATCATGACCATAAGGGAAATAGAAGATATTGAGGAAGGCTTGTTACTTGCTGCTTCTAATGAGGCAGATTCTATTTTATGTGATGATGAGGAAGGCAATCTTGAATGTGAAGCTATGGAGGATGGTGAATGTTTAGTTATGATGAGGCTTCTAAATGCAGAAAGAAGTGAGGAGGATTGGAGGAGGAAATCATTATTCCACACTCGGTGCTTAACAAACAACAATTTATGCGAAGTTGTTATTGACAGTGGCGCTTGTGAGAATGTTGTTTCCAACGAGATGGTGGATAAGTTGGGTCTGAAAACTGAACCAATTGACACTCCCTACAAGTTGACTTGGCTAGAATCTTCGCATGATATAAGAGTGACTAAGAAATGCCTTGTTCCTTTTTCAATAGGGAAATATGTCGATGAAGTGAGCTACCACGTTATTCCTATGACAGCCTGTCATTTGTTACTTGGAAGGCCATGGTTGTACGATAAAAATGTTCATCACCAAGGAAAAGCAAATACCTACTGTTTGACCCATAATGGCAGAAGATATTGCTCAAGCCCATGTCCCCAGAGAAAAGAAAGAAGAAAAAGGAGATTGGAGTTGGATTACTTTCCAATGACGAGAAGAGCGAGATCATGGAGGAACTGCCTAAATTTTTCCCAATGGATGTAGAAGATGACTCCAAACTAAATCGTTTGATTCCAAACGAGGTGCAAACTTTGATTGATGAGTTTAGAGTTTTTCCTATGACATTGCCCTCAGGATTACCCCCTCTCAGAACCATACAACAAGAGATGAATTTTGTTCCGGGAGCCCAAATCCCTAACAAACAGTCTTATCGCATGAGCCTAAAGGAGAGCAACGAGTTACAAAAGCAAGTTGATGAAATGTTGAGGTGGGGATTCATTAGGGAGAGTGTGTCACCATGTGTTGTTCTAGCATTTGTAATTCCCAAGAAGAATGGGAAATGGAGAATGGTGATTGATTCTAGAGCTGTCAATAAAATCACAATCAAGTATCGGTTTTCGATTCTAAGGCTTGATGACATGCTGGATCACTTACATGGAGCATCAATGTTCTCAAGGATTGATCTTGCGAATGGGTTTTAGCAAATTCGTGTCAAAGAAGGAGATGAGTGGAAAACAACCTTCAAAACCAATGCGGGGCTGTATGAATGGTTGGTGATGTTGATGGGTCTTTCTAACTCACCTTCCACTTTCATGCGATTAATGAATGAGGTACTTAAACCATTTCTGAACAAATTTGTGGTGG
>CAOJBJ012474365.1:0-11757 GCA_948291685.1 Euphorbia celastroides
AGCGAACAGATCCTTCAGCGAGCTACTTTGCCAGCGAGCTACTTTCACCAGGTCCATCAACACGCTCACTCGTCAGCGAGCTGTCTTCACCAATGTCCATCAACGAGCTGCTTTCTCAGTGAGCTGCTTTCATCAGCGAAGCTGGTCCAACACTTAGAAATCTTATTGTTTTTTCTAAAAGCTATACCATTTCTATAAGTGCCCTATAATTAATATAAAGGTACATCAAATTGCGATTTTCAAATAAATTTTCACAGAATCCCTAAATTTCCAAGCTTATTGATTGTTCAAAATTGTTCAGATGCTATTTTTCTAAAATTTGAATTTCAAAAGCTATCTTTCTAGAAAAGCTACGTTCCTCAAGATGGGCCTATGTGTAAAATTCTGATTTTCCTAAGGTTCCATCTAATTTCCTAGGGTTCCAAAATCCTAAAATTTTTCTAAATGCAAATTGAATTAAAAATAATTGAAGGTTTCCGTGAGAGATGGTCTGCGCAACGGATCGCCTCATGAATGTGGTGGTTCCGCTCTATGCCTTGATATGCCCTATTGGGAGACATACTAAAGCGGGATGGAATTGATTGAAAGGGGGTCTTAACTATTTCCCCATCTGCGTCCACCTCAATGAGCTCGTAGTTCAAGGGCCGGCTCTCAGCCCGGTAGTTGAAAATTTTGAGCCACATAGTCGTGGTAAAAAACCGGAGCAAAAAGCCAAAGGAAGAGAAGAGAGCCATGGAAACCTGAATTTAGGAAGCAAAGAGAATGCAAGAAAATAATTGGAGAATGGAATGAAGAATTGGTGAAAAGGAAAAGCGACTCTCGGCTGAATATATAGAGGGTGCAAACTAGTCGGTCGGCTATTTCACCCCATTAATGCCAAAGTAACCGTTACACAGAGTTACCATTTCACGGTAACAATTACTTTTCCAACCAATAAGGTAAAATGGTAATCTAGCTGAACGGCTAATTACCTCCATACTGTTAATTTCATTGATTGCATTATTTTCCAAAAAATTAATGGCCCAAGACTTCCCTTATGCCTGGATTTTTCATTCATGCATGAAAAAATGTTTTTTCAAAATGGGTTGACCAAAATTTTCAAAAATTGAATCTTTCAAAATTTTTACTGATGCATTGCTCAGTCAGCGCGGTTTTCGAGTTTGAATCACAAGTTGATCAACTGACAGCCCACTAAAAAATTTCCAAAACCCGAGTATGGATCCATAGCGGACCAACTCTATTGATTGTCATGACCGAATTCCCCAGTGAATCAGATAACCACACGCTTCCCAATGAAAAAAAAATTCATCCCTAATGGATATTGAAATGCATTTCCCCAGCGGAAAAATTTTCAAACACACTAATCCATAGTAGACTAACAAATGCACAATCCCCAGTGAATTTTTGACGATTTATCTACTTCAGAAAATTGTCATTTCAAAATTGCTTTCAAAATTGTTTTATACCACATGTTTACCTTACTCACTAGTCGCGCGTCATAACTTCAATTGCCTTGAAATAAAAGTTCTACATGCGAGGGGAAAACTCTGAGCACGGTCCACCTAGCCTGATGATGAAAATTTAACCTGCTTCCAGGTATGGGCAAGCTTTTGATCAGAGCCGGCAGAAGACCGATTTGTGCATCTGAGAACCCAGGAGCCAAGACTCTAGAAAACTCCGAAACCCAGATTCCACCAAAATTTCCCAAATCTTGATTCTGAAAGCCCGTAAATCACCAAGAACCCTGATTCCAGAAATCTAGAACCACGGAGCCCTGACTCCAAAAAGTCCCAAAAACCCGACTACTGTCCAAATTCTCCTGAAAGGATTTGACAGCAAGTTAGAAAACTCCCCCACACTTGGCAATTAGTTGGTTAATTAGATGACTGCCACCTGGCTGCTTCTAGAAGGCCTGCTAATTAGTCGATCGGCTAGTTACCACCTATACATAGGGTTATATGCTGGTTTCAGCCGATCGGCCAAATTTAGTCTAGGGTGAATTTGGCCGGTCGGCTATTTACCTCCCCCGAGATGGCTATAAAAAGGCTTCACCCCCCACCATTCCAAAGCACCTCTCAAGTTCCAAAACTTGATGAAAACTCTTTTAAGCCTCTCTAAATCCATTCTAATGGATTTCTGAGCTTTTTATGCCATGTTAAGTCCTCTTCAAGGCATCTCAATCGAGTCTTTCCCTTGGAAAACCGATCTTGAAGTTATCGAAAGGCCCTAGTACCTGGGCATCGACTGAATTCCTTTAAAGCCCTACATCTTAGGCAAACCATTGTAGGATAGTCGAGGATCCGATCCAGGACCTTTCCTATACCAATCCTCTTGAAACTCTACCGAAATTCTCGTAGAGATTTCACTTCCGATACCCTTCTATAGCCTCCTATAGCTTGGGGTTGTCTCTCCAATCATAGACCCTAGTCGAGATTCTACCGAAACTAAGGTACCGCCTAGTTCGGATATCACCAAAATACAACCTGGAGGTCTATCAAAGTTCTCCCAAACTACTGCATCCCAAACCGGCCCATCGAAAGAACCCTACCACAAGGAAAGGTAAATTGAGGGTTTCTAGCTCCTAAGCCTAATTATTGCATTGATTGATTGCATCCAAAAGCATCTGTTTGTGATCACGGATTTCTCTATTGTGAACAAACGCAAGGATACTCTGTAAGTGTTTCTAACCCGCACTCGACTAACGAAGCGATTTTATAGGGTATATTGCATTTACTTTATAAAGAAAGCATGTAATAAAAGCTATCTTAGGGGCACCATAATGTGAGTCATTTCATGCAGTGTCATCCTAATGTTGGATCGATACCGTTAGTAAACATTTCGCACGAGCCCATTTCTTTGATAATTCTTGGTTTTGAGCTAAACCAGGTGACGACTCCAAACTATTTTGTGAAAATGATTTGCTATTTAGCAATATTTTTCAACTATTTTTAAAACCAAGTGTTTTCAGCATATCATAGCCATCAAATGTTCTTTTAATGTGGATATTGGGTATTTCAGACCCTCATATCCGGGTCACAGGCTCGATTTTGATGTAAGTTCTCCCTCCCGCTGCAAGTATGTGTCATGGCAGAAATATTTTATCCTCCCATCAGGTCCATGATAGTTAAATCCTTTTCTCGATCGCTCACAAAATGGTAACTCTTAAGCCGTATGGGGATCTAGTGGAAGAAGAGAAGGTTCGCCCGCTCACAGCAAGTATATCTTATCAAAATATGGTTCTTTTGTAGGATTCGAATATTTTGTACTAGTATGCTTATGTTAAATATTAAAGTTCCTTTTAGTAATCATCATTCTTCTTCTATGTTATCTATAGTGATTGCAAGTCTTTGAATGATTCAGTTTATGGCATGCTAGACTAGGTCATGTTCATTATGATATATTAATAGATATGTCTAAAATGAATCTTATACCCGAAATTGATATGAATCATGAAAAATGTAAGATTTGCATGTTGACCAAAACCACTAGGAAATCTTTGAAGGATGTTAGTGGGATTTATGTTCCTTTAGAGTTAATTCATAGTGATTTGTGTGAATTTCATTCAACCCTATCATTAGGATATAAGAAGTATGTTGTGACTTTTATTGGTGATGCTTCTATATTCTGTTATGTGTATTTGTTGCATGTTGTTATCAAAAAAATTGTTGCATGCTAAGTATGAAGCTTTCGATAGATTTAAAATCTACAAGAGTGAAGTAAAATTACATCATAGTAGTTTGATTAAAAGTTTGCGTACTAATACAAGAGGTAAGTATTATGATCCAGTGTTTTTCAAATCTACTGGAATAATATACCAAAATGTAGCTCCTTATATACCAAAACAAAATGGTGTGGAAGAAAGGAATAATAGAACCTTAAAAGAAATGGTTAATTTCATGTTGTCCTATTTAGGATTAAGTGAAGGTTTTTGGGGTGAGGCTCTGATGACAGCTTGTTATTTATTAAATTTTATTCCTAATAAAAGGAGTAGGATTACCCCTTATCAACTTTGGTATAAGAAAGCACCAAAGTTGAGTTATCTATGCACATGGGGTTGTAGGGTTGTTGTGAGACTCACTGAACCAAAAAGGTGAAACTTGTGTGAAAAGGTATTGATTGTATTTTTATATGATATGTTGAGCATTCCTATGTGTACAGGTTCTATTAATAGAACTAAATGACTATGTGTCAGTGAACACGGTGTTAGAGTCAAGATATGCCTTCTTTCATGAAGATATGTTTATATCTATACCTAGACCAAGGCAAATGAATAATAATTCATTTATTGGGAACTCAATTCAATCTGATAGTGTTTTTCGTAGTAATGTTTTGCTACCTGGACCATATGAACTTGGGTGAAAGAGAAATTTTGGTGGTTTGGTTATACGGATAATGGTTTGACTTTTTGTGGTTTCGGATAAATTGTTTCTTTGAGATAATTAATTATTTTTTATTTTAGTGTTATTGTTCTGTAATTCTTATTATTACAATGAGATGTTTATATTCTATCTACGTTGACTTCTTCGATTTTTCAGACCTATAATATATGTTATATCAATGTTATATATGTTATAACATATGTAATATAGTGTTATAACATCATATAACATATGTTATAACATATATAACGTATGTTATACGAGTTTTATTGTGTAATAAGAACAATTCGATTTTTTATCAAAAAGATATCAATATGAATTTCATTTTGAAGATAAAAATAGAACGAACAAATTACTTTAAAGAATCGAGTCGAAAAAATCAACTATTTGAGAGATATGACAGTTTTAAATTTTGAAATTTAAGTTAATTAAGAGATAGAAGGTGCAGTAAGAGGGGGCTGACACGTGGAACTGGATAGGGGAGAAGGAAAAAGGTAGTGTTTGAATAATTTAAAAGTTAAGATTAAGTAAACTAATAATTTTTTTATTGGACTTTGAAAAAGCAAAATAAAAGTAACTTTTCCAGGCATTTGAAACAATTATCCTAAAAATTGGTATACTAAATATAAAAAATTAGTATGCTGAGTTTATATCAAAAGTAGAAATCGGTACTCCAAAAGTAAAAAAATCGGTATAACAAATGTAATAAATGGTATACATATTTTAAAAACCAACAAACATTGTCACTAATGGACTTCTCAAAAGCCAATCGACATTGTTTTGTTATTACTTTAAATTTGTGGTGTTGATTTATCTAGTTCCATAATTTGTTATGTACAGTTCATAAGTTGTTCCATAAAATGCATCAAAGAAAATGTGGTTTTGGTATAAATTATTGTTATAAAACTTCAACTAGTTGAAATTTTTTTTTATTTTAAACGGTATGCTATATTTACAATTATAGTGTGAACGTGTTATATCATATTAAAAAATGGTATGCCACTTTTATAATTAAAGTGTGAAATTATACCTTACTAAAAGAAAATGGTATACTACTTTTTGTAATTACAATGTGAAATTGTTATACCTTATTAAAAAATGATATACTACTTTTATAACTACAACGTAAAAGTGTCATACCCTTTTCAAAATTGTTAGAATACTTTTACAATAAAAGTGTAAAAGCAGCATACATAATAGAAAAATGGTATACCGATTGTATTTCAATAGTAAAAATCATTGCACAAAAAGAAAAACTTGGTGTCCCGATTTCATACCAAAAGTAAATAGTCATACTAAAAGTAAAACTTGGTATACTAACTTAAAGACTGGTATACCAAATATAAATCTAAAGTAAAAATGGTATACCAAATGTAGAAATTGGTATAATTATTTTGTCTTTCTTCACCATTGCATTAGTGGGATGAAATTCAATTCAATAGTGATGGGCAAAGGAAAAAACAAAGTCACTATAGAATATGTCCTATTTTTTCTTTTGTTGTTTTATTATAATTTATTAACATGTTGATATCCGTTTGATTCAAACACACTTAAGAATAATTGCAATTTGGTTTATAAAGCATATCCAATTTCATTAGCATATCTTTCACAGTACCTTGCTCTAACTAAAAAACCGTTGATCACTTGCGCTCAAAAATCATGAGGTTGAAAATTTGTTGTTTATGAAAGTTGGGCTGCACATTCGAAAATTCTATTTTGGGCTCCAATAATCTGGTCAAGTTTATTAAATTATTCATTAAATAAGTTATAAATTTGTTAAAATAGAGTTATTTTTTTAGGAAATCCAACAAGTGTGGAGTTGTGGGTTCAAGCCTATAAACAACAATTTAAGTAAAATGTCTCCTTATTATTAAAAAAATATTTTTGCAATGAAAAATGATAGGCGTGCATTCAAAGTATTGGGTATTGGAGGGAGCAAGTCAATTGTATATTTAACCAATAAATAGTTGTACTATTAATCTATAAATGTCCCTTCTCTTTCTTTTCTCAATAATATCTAGAAAACAAAAAATGGAGGGAGAAACAAGAAAATGGATGGTACTTGTAGCAACTATATGGATTCAAGCTTACACAGGAACAAATTTAGATTTCTCATCTTATTCTTCTACTCTAAAATCAGTTCTCGGAATTTCTCAGCTCCAGCTCAATTTCTTAGCAATTGCATCGGATTTGGGCAAAGCTTTCGGATGGTGTTCGGGTTTTTCTCTTTTGCATTTTCCTCTTTGGGCAGTTCTTTTCTTCGCTGCTTTCTTGGGTCTCTTTGCCAATGGCCTTCAATGGCTTCTCATTGCTAATATCATCTCCTTGCCTTATTCTCTGGTAATTTCTTGCCTTTTCTCTTTTTGTTTTTTCCTAGGAAAATGTTTGTTTCTCGGGAAAGTTAGTTGTAGGAGTTAGAGATAGCACAACCAACCCTACTAAATTTGAAACAGAATAAAATGCATGTGTGTTTGATAACCCAAATATAGTTCAATGTTTGGAAAAATAATTATTTTTTTTATTATATAGGATTGACTTAATTAGTAAGTGTTCAAAATTAGCTAAAATTCAGTTGTAGGCAGAAAACTTTATCTATAATATGTTTGGGAAATTGTGAACTACTTACTCTTAAAGATAAATTATTTAATTCATTTAGTTAGAGTATTGTCTACAACATAATCAAAGTGTGATGTTTGCATTGGCTACGTAGATGTGCTGATTAAGGAAGATTTTGTGGCTTAGAATTAGCAGAATAATAGATGGATTTCTACTACATTAATTGGTGTTTTGGTCAGTAAGATATTAATTTAGCTAATCACCACTTGACATATTGTGTATTTACTGTTTCAATTTAACTGAATTAAGATTACATCACCTTTCTAGAAAAGATAAACTTTCATATAGTAGAATAATAATACAATAAAGGAAAAAGAACTAGCTAAGGTGTTCTTAATTGAAACAAAACGTACTCAACCATAATACACATTACACGATTGGTCAATCATGTTAAATTACGATAAATAAGTTGATAAAATGACAAAAAGAAAAATGGTTAGTAAGGCCTTGTTATCTTCAACTTTGAAAACTCTGAACTGAACTGAACTAAATTTAACTGAACTAAACCGAACTTAATGGATCTGAAATGAACTGAACTTAACTGAATTGAACTGAGCTTAATTTGTTTACATTATTTTTTTTCAATTAAAATTAATGGACGTGACCTGAACTGAACTTAACTTAACTGAAATAAACTGAACTTAACTGGATTAAATGGACCTTAACTGAACTTAACTTAACTAAATTAAACTAAACTAAACCAAATTGAAGGTGAAAATAACATGGCTAAGTGAACGGTATGAATAAAATAGGGATCAGAATGATTTTCCTCTTTTGTAAGTGGTTTATTGAATTATTTATTAAGATTTTAATGAACAAAAATACATTTGGGTGCTGGTTGTGATGTAGAAAGCTCACCTTCCATTCTCATCTACATTACTAACCGTTTCCCCCAATAGCAAACTTTTGTTTTTGTTTATTTACACTTAAACTTCAGTCAAACATTCATTTAAAAATAAAAGATTTCATCTTTTTTACATACACCTAACTTTTGTCTAATAATTTTCCGGCGCTCTTGCAAATTGAGGTTGAAAAGTAAAATTCTCTAATAAATACATAAGGCTCATTTATTTAATATCCGCAACAGAATTAAATTGAATTGAACTGAATTGATGGACTTAAATTGAATTGAACTGAAATGAAACTTAATGAATAAGTTCTATACTGGATTAAAATTTATTGAATAAGTATTGAAAATGAACCAAAACTTATTGAATGCGTACTGAACTAGAATTTATTGAATAAATACTAAACTAAATTGAATGAAAAATAAGTTGAAAAAAACATAGTCTAATTATATAAAGCAGTTCTATCAACAAATCGATAATTATATTTTATCCAACTACACATTTAATTTTTATTAATTTTTTTTTTGTAAGAAAAGTAGTTATCACTCCATTGCCATCTTTTGTAATGGTTGGTAGCTACATGTCAATTAGGTGACTTTTTTTAATAATTAGTAAATTCTTGAAGAGGTTGGGTTTTGAATCCAATACCTTCCACCAACACATTGTAAAGTTGTACCACTTGACCAATTAGGTGACGTTTAAGACAAACAAATTGAAATATTTTATCATTTTATAACAGATGAGAATTTGTAATCAACAAATATTATTTATTATATAAAACAACTACAACTTTTTAAAATACTACATCTTTATATTCCTTCAAGTTTTTCCTATCTGCGACAATTCATGAATCATGCTTAACTAATATATATCAAATATATGTAGTATTAATCAATTGTTATGAATATGTTAAATTAAATATATTTGTTTATGGCAGGTATTTCTGTTATGTTTGACGGCAGGATGCAGCATATGATGGTCCAACACGGTTAGCTTCGTTCTATGCATCAACAACTTCCCTACAAACAGAGCATTAGGTCAATCCCTAACCACCAGTTATAACGGCGTTAGTGCAGCTCTATACTTCCTGATTGCCAATGCAATTGATCCAACCAACAACACTCTTTACCTCTTCCTAAATGCAACTGTCCCTCTCTTGGTCTCCACCCTTGCCCTTCTCCCTATACTTTACCAATCCCCACGTGCCTCTCATGCCTCTATCCCCCTCGACTCCTACATTTTTCTCCTACTCTACGTTCTAGCCGTTTTCACTGGCCTCTACTTGCTTCTCTTGAACCCACTCTCCAACGCTTTGACTGCAGCACGACTCCTCCTTGTGGCCGCTATTCTTCTCCTGCTCTTTCCCTTTTGCCTCCCTTTCATGTTTCGCAAGAATTGGAATGTATTTGCCTTCAACTCCAGTGTCAACCCCCGCGCCTCGGGGTTCACCTTGGTTGACCCTAGTGATCTCGAGCTTGTCAAAGAGCTCATTGGAAGTACCGAACATGGGGACAACAGATTGAATGGCACAGTAGACAAAGAATGTTGTTGTTTTGGGAAAGTAGTCGGAAAGCAAAGGTTGACTATGCTTGGGGAAGAGCACTCGTTTTGTTTGACGATCCGTAAATGGGATTTATATCACATATCTATGTGGAGGAACCATAGGGCTGGCTTATAGTAATAATCCCGGACAAATTTCGCAGTCTCTTGGCTACTACACCGACCTTAATTCAGTCATCACCATTTACTCGTCCTTCTCATTCTTCGGCCGCCTGCTGTCAGCCGCCCCTGATTTCTTGCATCAGTATGTATTGCTTCTTCTGAAAATTAATCTTAAGAAACCTAAACATATACTTAAAAATTTTGAACATTTGCAAATGCAGGAAGGTGTACTTTGCGAGGACCGGGTGGTTAGCATCATCGATAGTGCCAATGCCGATGGCATTCCTTTGTGTGATGTTATCAGGGAGCAAGGAAGCGTTGTATGCATGCACGGCCTTTGGGCTAAGATCTGGGTTTGTATTCGTAGCTGCTGTATCCATTACATCTGAGCTGTTCAGGCCCAACAGTGCGGGGGTCAACCACAACATTCTCATCACCAATATCCCAGTTGGATCGCTTGTCTATGGTCTTCTTGCAGCTATAGTTTATGATTCAGAGGCTACTGCAGGCGGTAGAAGCATACTACAGAGCCTTGTGGGAAAGGAAATGGTGTGCATGGGTTGGAAATGTTACATGACGACTTTTATAGTGTGGAGTTGCGTCTCTGTGGTAGGTGCGGTTACCGGGTTTGTGTTTTTTCTTGGAACACGACCCGCTTATGACCGCTTTGAAAGAATTAGAACTCAAACTCAATCCTCAGAGTAGAAGATTTTCAACTTTGTTCCGGGAACCAAACTAATTTTGTCAGTTATGAAATAACCACGGGTAAAATTTCGAAATGAAGCAGAAGGCCTGAAATTAGGTTTCAGGGCTGAATTTGATCTGACATTAAGATAAACATGTGAAAGTGTAGTGCAAAATGTTTCAAGCATGATATAAGGGAGTTATTTTATATAAGCTATTTGTTACGGGAAATTGTACAATTGGTCGTGTATTTTGAGAGTGAAACACAGATTTTGGAAGAACAGAGGCGGCTGGGACTCTGAGAAGTCATGGCATAGTAGGGCCCGTAGAAGTCATGGGATAATACAAACAATTGATCTTATATACTTTCTCAAAAGTATTTGATTGCAAAATTTAGTGGAGTAGCATTGTGTTGTTATTATACAGCTCAAAATAAATTTATATTTTAAGAACTTAGGGGTGTTTCTCAGTTTCTCTTAGCTTATGGCTCATGTCTTATTTGATTATAATATGTTTCTGGAGAAGCTTTTTGCTTTTCGCTTATAAGCTAAAAAAACAAACAGAAACACTCTAATAAACTAAAATCTGATTATAAGCTAATTATAAGCCGTTAGCAATAATCCATTAACAAAGAGAAACACCCCCTGAAATATACTTGCAAGTCCTCAAAAAATTTGATTGCATATAAACGATCAATACCATTGTTGGCTCCTTAAGACAGTAATAAACTTACAGCATAACAAGTTAAATCCATTGAACCAAAGTCCTTTCTGAAATTAAATGCAACAAACTGCAGACAACATGTTGCAACAAATGACAATATTTGGAACTAATAACTTAACCAAACTTTTAAGTCATTCCATTTAGTCATTCATTCATTCATCACAACGGAAATCAAGAAAGTCAGACTACGAAGGAAGCTAAAAGAAACAATAAGAAAGCTGCACAAAATGAAATGAAACCGAAAACCGAAGGAGGCTATGCTTCTATAAAATTAAAATGTATCAGAATCCTCAACACAAGCCAACAGAGAAAACAAAATGCAGCTACAATCTATCTCAAGCTCAAAACTTACCATCACCTACAAATGACACATCCAAAACCCAAATCTAATCCTTCTTTTCGCCTTCTGTTTTCACCGGTTTCTTAGCAGAAGCCTGAGAGTACAGAAAAGTCCCGAAAATGGCAATAGCAGACCCCACAGCATTCAAAGGCCTAACAGGATTTCTAAACACCAAAATAGTAGACACAATCACCACCACTCTCTTCATTGTATTTCCAACCGAAAAGGTCAAAGGGCTAATGTCATCAAGTGCCTGGTAAGACGACTGATTATAAAGATGGTAAAAGACCCCCGAAAGCAACACCCATAAGTAAAATGTTGATGGTTTTCCCACAGCTGCAAGTGCATTATGGTACCCTTGAACCCATTTGGACCCTTCAACAAAAACCGCCACAGGAAACAAGTAAATCAACGAGATAATGCTTATGCAACCGTACAAATTAAGCCCGTTGACTTCCTTGAAGCTCTGCAAACTCTTCTTTGAGTAAATGTTTCTAAACACAAA
>CAOJBJ012474588.1:0-10731 GCA_948291685.1 Euphorbia celastroides
GAACCAGGGAAGACAATAGCACTCTATGTTCTGGATTCATTGATCTGTATTGACCATGACAAGTTTTTCTTTAGCCAACTTCAAAGTAGGGGCTTTCTGCGGTCTTGCCTAACGAGTATCAGCAATGTTTCCTATCAGGTAATGCTTATTTCTGTTATTTCTAATGTATCATGGAAATGTTTATTCTCTTTTATTTAGTTTTCAGTACTTGTTTATGTTTCACAAATATGAGCCTGCCAGTTTGTTTAGCTATCTAGAAATGCAAATAAAACAGGTAATAGTTACAAGCAATGTTATGGAAACCGTACTGGATACCAATGGTCCTTCTGGATTATTACTTCTTTTAGAAAAAAACTAATATTTTAACAATAGTTTCATATATAGTTATATAACAATAGAACTAATATTACAACCCCAAGCCAATTACATTCATGATTATAACAATAAAAGCAAAACATAAGTACAGTTGGTTTCCAACTAAACAATTGAAGTTTAATAAATAATATAAAAATTATAAGATTAGAATTAAAATTTGAAAACAAGGCCCATATGTGAGAGAGACAATCCATACATCACATCACCTGTTTCATGACTTTGGCTTATATTTTTTTCCATGCTCTCTTTAAAGATCTCGCACTAAAACAATTAGTAGTGTCTTAGTGCGCGAAAGAGATTCAATGGCAATGGCAGATTGGAGATGTTAGTGAGTGGAATCGGTGAAGGATCACTAACGAAAGAAGAATCTGGGCTTCAAGCCGCTTGCTGGTGTACCGGAACTTCCCGGTTCAGACCGTTCTCTTCTGGTTTTTTAAAAATCCAGCACTTTAAGTTAAACCAACCGGACTTGGGGCCAGTTCGCTCTAATACTGGTTGAACCGGCCTGTCTGGTCTTGTTCTCACAACATTGGTTATTAGGCAATGATCATATATTCTCTCTTTTTTGCTTTTGTAATATTGGTGACATAGTGCGATAAATTTTGTTGTCAATCCATTTTTAGATTATACCAAACAAAACTTGAAATACCTATTTCAACTTTTTATAGGCATTCTGATTCCAAAGTTTATTCTGAAATGCCCCTAAGTAATGCTAGTCCCTCCAAATGAGGTTTTTGGACTGGAGCTTCTTTCATATGATATGGTGTTACTTCCAATAGTTCAATTAAATATTTGTACTTGACATCAATGCTGTGAATCCAAAAAGCAAAAGGACTAGTTGCTTAGACACCAACAATTTCCCTTCGTCCATTCATGGTTAATATATTTTGGGTGCAGTCTTATGTTTTCCATTTGTTATTTTTTCAAGCCTGAGTGAAGATAGAGCATATTTTATTTACTGTATTGCAACTCCTCATTTGGGTCAATTGGAAACAGTCTCTCTGTTATCACAGGGGCAAGGCTGCATACACCCGACCCCCCCCTTACCCTAGGCATTGGGGTAATGTTGCTGTTGTGCTCTTGTCTTCTGCTTGATAGTATTATTTCATTATCTTTTGTAGGATGTTGGACATTCTCTAGATGGGTTGCAGCGAGCATGCACTATTGAGGCTGAACTGGCATTTCTCTTGAGAATAAGTCACAAATATGGAAGGTCAGGGGCCCAAGTCTTATTCTCCATGGGTGCTTTGGATTTAATTGCTTCATGCAGGGCAGTCAATATTCAGGTTGGATACTTTTTGTCACATCTGTTTTTGTTTTTGGAGTCCTATAATCTGAAAAAAAATACCGTTCAGGGAAGTTTGAGGCGACTTGATCCAAAGCTTCGACGGGATGTTGCTGTGGATGTCGACAAGCAACGAATGATAATCACTCCAATATTGAGATTGGTGTTTTCATTAACATCGTTGATTGATACATCTGATGTTTTTGAGGTCAGCCTTCTCTGAACTATGATTATTATTATGATTTTGTATCAAGACAGTCATTGACTGAAAGTTGATTAGAGGAAGAATTATGTGGTATTATTATGTGTAGAAAGAACATTTCTTCTTTCAATCTGCTTGCTCTTCAAGTGGGATCTTTTTTTTTAGTTACAAATGATGTTTACACTTGAGGGCTAATAATGCTTCAACATTGTTGAACAAAGAGATATGAACACTCTGCCTCAATATGGGCCATGGAAGTGTCCCTACTCAAGCTCAAAACCAAGACTGAATGTTAATTTTTCAAAAGCTAAACATCCCTCTATGTATTAGCACCCCCTCTCTCTACGTTACCTGGAAATGGGTATGGGTGTCGGATACGGGTGCGGATCCTAACATCCGGTGTGGCATTTTTAAAATTTTAGGATACGGGGAGTCGGGGACACCGTCTTAGTTTTGGATACGGGTACAGGGATACATAAAAATTACAATTTACAAAGAAATATGAAAATTAATTTTAAATATTAAACCTCAAATAAAATTAATTAAGTCATTTAAATCGGATAAAAATGTCATTGGGTTCTTCGTAATTGAAAATGTGATTCTCGAGTTTGTTGAACTCTTTGGCTCCCCAATTGTAAATGAAGTCTGCGATCCCAAGGATTCTGCCCAATATCTCTTTTATAGTTAATTAGATATTTAGTTAAATATCTAGACATCTTATTCAAATATTGAAAGGGCCCACAGTGAAGGCTCAAAATTAAAGGTCCAACTCTTAACCTAGCCCAGAGAAAAACACCTTCTTCTTCGCAATTCACTGCCACTATTGATGGTCTGCAGCTAGATTCAACATACCCATGTCAAATTCAACGTACCGGACACGTGTCCCATAGCAGACACTGGTTTTCCGGCCAAAATAGTGTAACCAAGTAACAGAGCTCTCTCTCTCCTATAAGTTATTACTGTTATTAGTCAGAACCTGGTGTGCATATGCATACCTCACCTTCATATTTTCATCATCCTATTTGCTACATATAATGCAATCCTTACATGTGCTTGTAGTTTTGTAATTGATTCAGTTTGCATTTAAGCCTGCACATTGGCATAGAACTTTTTGTTAACATCCACAGAGTTTTGAATGAATTGATGAGTCTCTATATTTGTGTGTGTGTATAGAATGTTTTCTTCCATATTTGTATGTCAAGTATGTCTAAACAGGCTATCTTTTGAGGGTGTTAGGTGAAGAACAAAATTGTTCGGGAAGTTATAGATTTTGTTAAAGGACATCAATCGTTATACGATCAAATCCTCCGGGAAGATATTTCTCGAGCCGATGACACAACAATGGAGCAGATCCATTTTGTGGTTGGTATACTTAGCAAGGTAATGTTTGCTGGAGATAATAATAACATAGAAACAATAACATTGCCGCTTAAACTTCTCACCCATGTGATTTGATAAATACTAGGCGCAAAGATCTTTGTGCTATGTCAAATGCTCTGTAATAATCCATTCATGTCCTTGTCAGACGAAGCATTTTTCAGCGTTTCCTGCATTTTTTTTTTAAATAACTAGAGATGATTCTGAAAGGATTTATTTTTTCCTAGGTCTGGCCTTATGAGGAGAGTGACGAATTTGGTTTTGTTCAAGGGCTTTTCAGTATGATGCATGCTCTCTTCTCTTTTGAGTCTGAGATTACTACTTCAGGCAATTCATTTCAATCTTTAGAGGTTTGTGATCATGTTACTTTTTGATGACAGAATGGCTTTAAACAAAAGCATACCTGCTTTAGTAATTGTTTTAAACTAACGGGACCATATCCTGAAATTGACAGAGTAAGAGAAAGTTGGAACTAAATATGTTTTGGTTGTGCTTCAGTTTGAGCTCCTATCTTTATTCCTTAGTTACAAAAAAATCTCTCAAGCTCCAGGTATGACATGAGCTATTGACTTCTGTCACAGTATTCATATTTGCAAAATTTTCAGTCTCGTTATGCTCAATATGTTTAGAAGTTATAAATGGTGAATATGATGTAACAGATTTCAGAACATACTGATTACCGATCTCATGCTGGGCTGAACCTTCCTACATTGTCTCTTCTTGGATCCCTTCTTAGCTCTGTGACCTCTTCTCTTGAAAGGGCAGCAGAGGAAAAATCATTGCTGTTTAATAAGGTTAACAACGCTAAACATCAGTGAAGCTTCTATTCCTTTACCTTTCTGTCTATCATTCACACAAGTCTACTGGTCTTTGTATCGCGCTCAGCTTCTTTTGGTCATAGTGTAAATGATTTCTTCATTTGCTATTTGTAGATTCAAGACATAAATGAGCTATCTAGACAGGAGGTGGATGAAATTATCAGCATGTGTGCACGAAAAGAATGTGTCTTGTCATCTGATGATATTCAAAAGAGGTTTGTTTTGCAATTTTCAAGTGTTAACGATATTTTGTTGTGTGCACCGTAGTTGTTTCTTTTAGTCTTGACTTGTCCATATACTGGAAGGGCATGGGAAAGAAAATACACTGTTGCAGTATAAATTTGTTTTTCGTTCAAGGATCTGTGCTGAACGCAAAAACAAAGTTTCTTTCTACAATTTTGGGCTGTTTAAACTACAATTGATTTAATGATGCAACAATGCACATGTCTACCATATTTGACACAAGCAACTTTGAAGGGCTGTCCATCAATTGTATATAACTTAGTGTTCTAAGGTTTTAGTAGCTTCCTCCTCAACAATAGTGGTGTCATAGTTGTCCTTTATCACATTCCAATATTTTGCTTGAATTCAGTTTCATATTGGTTTCAAGGATTTGAGGCTTTCTCTGAACCTGTTCTTGTAGTTGGTAATGCAGTACTTTTGTTTATGCTTCATATAGTTTCATGAGTGATTTGGGGGCTATTGATACGTGATGGTTCAGATATGTCTCTGCTCGATAAAATTAATCATTAATTTTTTTTACGGTCTTAACTGCCTTCTGAACTCTCTCCAAAAGTATTCTTGGTTGAATGTGATTTAAGACCATAATGATAGTCTTATTTATGCTTGTAGGCGGTATATTGCGATGGTGGAAATGTGCCAGGTAGCTGGTAACAAAGAACAACTAATCACCATATTGCTTCCATTAGCAGAGCAAGTAATGAATGTCATACTTGTTCACTTCCAGGACAGGTCAGTTATTGAATATTCTTCTGTGTTTCCCAAGTCAGGCATAGTTGTAGGTGGATTTTTGGAAGTTACTGCAAATATCTGTTGCGGCTTCTCTTTCATGTGCCCTAAACACCCAACTCCAATCTGAACTATAAGATGGCTCTTATTTTAGTTTGTAACTGTAAAATGGTTCAATATCATTCTCTGGTTGGGTTGAGTTGGCATGCTTTAGATGTGAAGCCGTGATACTTGGATACCAGTCTGCTGTGGTTAAACAAATCACTGCCAAGTGATGCTAACTTGTGACTGTCTGAGTTATCTTTGTGCATATAGTTGTTGAGTCAAGATTTGTAGGGAGAATCGAAAGTCAAATATAGGGAATCGTGAATCGCGAATCAAATCGTAAGATTTGGTTCATGTGTACAAATATCTTAAAAATGTATTATTTAACATGTTTGACTTGATATTATCATATTTTAGTGAAGAAATGCAGTTTTAATTTATAAAAAAAAAAAAAAGAAACCATAAGCAAACAACTAGTTAAACGTTTCATTCTTGAGTTTTACCAATTCAATTCATTCCTTTCACCCGATAAATTCAAATCAATTTTTGGGTGAATCGAATGAAATCTTAAGATCTCCATTGCAAATAGTAAGATTTGTTGTGTTCCATTTAGATTTACCCTATAAATCCAAATTGACTTGTGGGTAAATGGAATCATATTGTAAGATTTTGATAGCTATGCATGTGCAGCTGTTTGACAAGTGAGGAGGGGGTGAAAGCAATAACATATGGAGAGAAGTCTGAGATCGGACAGGACATGTCTTTGTTATGTGGACAGCTGGTTCCAGCTTTAGAACGCCTCGAGTTACTTAATGAGGTATGCTTTCAACATGTTGTTATGATTTAAGAGAATGAGCGCATTGTTGATATATTATTATTTTGTGATGGTATAAAAAATGCAGGAGAAAGTAGGGCAGTCGCTCAAAGTGTTCCGTAGATTGGTGACTTCCCTCAAAGAGATGGCAATCCAAAAAATGTCCCTCTAAGATATCCATCTCGTCACTAATTGTTTGTTGTAGCTTAATTTTGTATTTGGTTTTCCAGCAACTTCATAATGGACTACACAGTTGTACAAAAAAAATCAAGTTGAGTGAGCATTATGGATTCTAACTTCATGTATGACAACATTTTTATTTGGGAAAATTATAGAATCACTTAACGTGTTTGGCTCATTTTTGGCCAGATATTTCAACACATTTGATCTTATTTAATTTCTTTAATTCATTTTTACGTTCTAATGGTAACAAATCTCCATCACCTTATCTGTGCTCTGCACTTGTCTACTCCTACCTCTCTTGCCACCTTCCCTTTGCGCTGGTTTCACTGCTCCGGTTGTGTATTGGTATTTCGAGAATCAAGGAATCCGATTTAGACTTGTCTGTATACTGTGATTCAATTATGATTTCTAGGGTTCAATTTATGAGCTTACTATCCATAGGGGTATTTTGATTGTTGGTGCAAAACATAGCGAAGGCATTAAAATGCTCGAGGGAATAACTAGGTTGGAAAGCAGCAAAATGGTATTGGAGACAAGCTGAGTTGGGAAATAAGTAACTTCAAGATTTTGGATTTTGATCTCGATGAACCAACTCATTATCTCGATGTTGATGAAGCCCAAAAGCTTGATGAGAGGTTGGAACTATTGTCTTTTGGGAAAATTACATGGGTGAGAATAAGATAGAAGTTAATTACATTTATAACACCTATAAGCTAATTAAATGTCTGTCTTTATGAGTTTTAAAGTTCCTCTTCCAAAACCATCGTTCTTTTCTTCTCCTATAAAACCATCGTTCTTCTCTTTCTCGACGAGATTTCGGTCTTAATCCACCGTCTCTTCTTCTTCTTCTTCTTCTTGTTGTTTCCTTTCCCTATCCCGACGAGATTTCGGCCTTAATTTCGGTTTCAATCGGTTGTTCTTCAACTTCGATTCTCTTTTCTGGCGAGATTCTAAACACTCTAACCATTTCCTCTTCTTCTTCATGTTTCAACAATATATCCTGTTATATCCAAGATATAACATGATATATCCTGGATATAACATGATATAATACCCTGAATATATCATGTTCTTCTTTTTGTCGACTGTTGCTTTGATTTTCAATTTATATATACAGTGATCTTGATTTTTGATGTTATATCAACGATATATTCTGTTATATTCTAGATATATCGTGATGTATCTTGTTATATCCTAGATATAACACGATATATTCAGGATATATCATAATATATATTCTAACCGCGTCTTTAGATTAAGAACGTGCTGAGTGTAAATATTTTAGTTGTTTGGTCAATGGATGGTATGGTTTTGCTAGGTTTGGTGTTTTGCCCAAATTCATGTTTCATATTGGTTAGACCATGTAAATTATCCAATAAATTATACGTTATATTATTGGTAATAGGAGAAGAATTCCAAAAGAGGCTTTACCCATAGAATGAATAAATTTGATATCAAAACAAAGCTATGAGCTGAAGCAAAATACGTAACTTTTGAAGCAAATCCACAAGTTGTGCCAAGATATTGACTGATGTCATCTACAATTTTATATGCATTTTATCGGTTGATGTTTCAATGCAACGTGAATCATCGTGATATTGAAAATTCTACTGAAATATTACATATCGAAGTTACATCTTTTTGGGAGAATCTCAAGTAGGAAATATGTTAGTATAAGAAAAAGGAAGAAAGAAATATCCATTATAGGTCAAAATTAGAAATAAAGTTAATTATTTTTTATTTAGACCAACAAAATCTTCGTGGTTTTTAGACAACAGAGCTGTACCTTCTTAATATTGAAAGCAAATACATTATTTACTTGTTTCAGACATTTTATGACCTTAACTTTTATTGCCATACCATTTAATTCCAACAAATTGCCACCCTATGGTCTACTTATAGGAGAACACTAAAGAACATTCCGATTCAGATAATTGAATCTGTTCATTTTCACCCTCATTTATTTCTTTTTCAAAAATTAGCATACATACAGTAAGCCAAAACTTAAGCATAAGGAGAAGCTTTGTTTCTTCATTTATTTGTGGTCACAATCTGCTTACTTTTAATCGAAGGTATGCTTTGAACTGCATTTACATCAAACACAAAAACATATTCCAATCATGAAATATATGCAAAAGGAAATGCAAAATTAATTCTTTCTTTTCCCACATAAAAAGATATCTCACAAGATATGTATGGTAATTTCTGTCCACTTTGTTGATTTTCCCTCGAATGTTTACAACTTTTTAGAATCTACTTGGGGTTGAAAATTTGAAGAGTGAATTAAGCTTGTTTGCTCTATAGATTCAAGAATGAAAAGGCAAGGGCCATGTCAGCACTGTGGAACAAACAGTAAGCTTCATCAACTCTTCTATGGCTGCTATAAGGGCTCGAGTTATTATGTCAATTAAAATATGATTCAGCAGAATTTTAACGGATTGATCGATTTCAATTAAACAGGCACTCCACTTTGGAGAAATGGACCATCAGAGAAGCCCGTATTGTGTAATGCTTGTGGTATGAGATACAGGATTAGAGGAACCCTAGCAAACTACGCACCAAAGCATGCTCTAGCCCAGCAGCCTCGTCCTCCTAAGAGATTCAGAGTTAATGAATGTTTTCCGAAAAAACCCAATCATAAATCTATTGAAGGTAAGCATTTGCAGCTGAGGAAATCTGTACAATGATTTTTGTTTCACATATCCACTTTTTGTTAGGGATTTTTCACAACACGTATTTTATGGGTGTGAGTTTGATCTCGACTTTTTGCCCTAGCTCACTCTTGGGTTCGTAATGACTATCAATAAATAATATGGACAACCTTTTTGTTTGACTGGCGTAAATCTACGATTTCATTGGTTATTTTCCTTCAAAATGGTAAAATTTGGTTAGAATAAAAGCGGAATAGTAAAATCGCACTCTGAAAAAAGCAACTGTTTAATTGAATCCGTCAAAGTTCGTTAGACGTATGTTTAACTCTTATACAGGATCAGGTCATGTTTCTTTTGTAAATATGGTCCGAAGGCAAGAACCAAGTGTGGATGTTGGGGCTGTTTCGGAAGCCAGGGTTTCAACCAAGGGAGGTTTTACGTCGGTGAAGATTCCACCGCGTCTATTGGATCAACGAATTCAGCAATGCTCCAATTCTTTAATTGGCATATTACTACTAGAGAAGGGTGACCCGCCCTACAAATTACAGGAACTCAAACAACGATTGAATAAGGTCTGGGCTATTCAAGGAAGTTGGCGATTGATCTCTTTAGGGAGAGGATATTTTCACATCTTCTTAACCTCTGCAGCAGCTAAGGAAAGACTTTTGGAGATTGGCATGCTATCCTTGCAGCCTGGAACATTTAGCGTTCGTCCTTGGCAACCGGACTTCAATCCACATGAACAAAAGCCGACTAATGCTTTGGTCTGGGTTCGCTTGTTTGGCTTGCCTTGGGAATATTGGGATGCCTCTATTTTGCCATGCATATCAAAAGGAATCGGTCAATTTGTTAGTGTCGATAAAGTGACATTGGAAGGGGGATTTGGCCATTATGTGAGAATTCTCATTGATGTTGATCTTTTATCCTCAATTCCTTTGACCATCGGTGTTGAAAATGAAGGAAAACAATTATGGATTGATCTGGAGTATGAAAATCTTCCTAAATTTTGCAAGTTCTGTACTTCAGTGGGGCATTCACGGACCAACTGTAGACAAAACAAGTTTAAGGATGCGTCAAAACATGTAAATCATACACAGGCTATACAAAAGAGGGGTGAGGTGCATTATTTGAAAAAATCTGTGGCTAGGAAGACTGAGGCAACTAATAGACAGGTTTCAACTCAACAGAATTTACAAGTGGAGAACAAAGGGGGGACCGTGAATGTTTGTCATTCTTTCAACCCGAATGGCATTCCTCACGGGGCAGGAGTTGCTCAAGCTACTGTTCCAATTGCTCAAGTTGTAAAGAGGTTACGAGAGGATTTACAGATCACAAGGCAGGAGTTGAATCTGCCTTCATCTAAAAGTTGTTCATTGGGCAATGCTCAGGGCCTGAAATTGATAGTTGATTTTTCAGAGTATAACCTCGAGGGACTCAGGTACAAGTAGAGGAAGTGATCTCAGATTCTGCTTCATCTGATGGAAACACTAATTTGTGTAACTACATCGGGGTTTGGCTTGATAATTCACAATAAGTTTAGTGTCGATAATGCTCACCATATTTTTTATAGATCAATTTTCTTATTTTTAAGTGACGAGACGACTGATAATACCGACAACTTTTCATTTTATATATAACATTTGGTTAGTGGCATTCTTCAGATTGGGTAAACTTGAATTAGAATGGGAATGAGTAGTACAATTGCAGTCCGAAAATGTAAGAATTTTAATAGGAGAAATCCAAGAATATTACGGGTAATCTTATTACAATATTGTCTTGTTAACAATTTTATGTAAAAACATTCTTGACACTTTTCAGGTTGGAAGCCCAGTCTCGTCGTTCAGACCTAACTCATTTTACTTATTTAAAGCGATGATTGATGAATATTATCGTTGCCAATGAAATTTCTAGCTTTGGAAAGTTCGAGCTTTGGTTTACAATATGTTGGTGCTATTGCTGGTAATTGTATAGCATTCGGACATTCTTTGCAAAATGCATGGTTCATTAGATTT
>CAOJBJ012474718.1:0-14044 GCA_948291685.1 Euphorbia celastroides
CATGACCCATAAAAAATTATTTTATTTATTTTTTCTTAAATAAATTATAAATGTTACAGATTTTAAATAAATTTTACATATGGATACATAATTTAGTAAGGTTCTTAAATGTATATTTGATAATTTAGTACATTAATACAAAAAATAAACATAAAAAGTATTAAATATAATTAGAAAGTGTAAAAACCAAGTCTGGTCCATATAACTTCTGGCTTTTACGAACACGGACTCGAGCCAGACTTTGTATTGAAAAAAATACCTAAAGCTCTCCTATTTTGAACGGGCTTGGGCCGAGTGCGACGAGTAGTTCAACCCGTGAATAGGTCAACTACTAACCATTATTAAAAAATTATTATATTTATATTTATTTATTTTTATAATAATTAAAGATTAGTATTGTAGTTTATTATTACTATTATTATTATAAATAACAATAATAATATTTATGTTAATTTTTAATTATTGATTTATATTAAAAAAAGCAAAAGTAAAAGAAAGGCTTAATACATAAATACCCTTCTGAATTTGTTCAAAATAGTCATTCAACATTCCGAACTTTCAAAAGTTGTCAATAACCCGCCAAACTTAGTCAAATGTGCACCTAACCATCTCAATTTATTAAAATTATATAAATAATCTCCTACTGCTAATGTGACAAACAAAATCAAAGTTTGAAAAGTCATATGTGACGTTACCATCAGGGGGTTACTATGTTCGATTTAAAAAGTTGAAATAGTTAGTTGCAACTTTGAACAAGTTCAACTGGTTATTTGCAACTTTAAAAGTTCAGTGTGTAAACTGACTATTTTAGATAAGTTCAGGAGAGTATTTATTCGTTTAGCCTAACAGAAATGAGGAAGAGAATGAAACTTAACCTATGCAACGAGGATGTCTTTGTGAGTATTGAAATGAAGAACAAAGAGGTAATGTTTGCCTTTTATTATTTTTTCCAAACCAACAATAAGAAAATAGAATAAAGAATTCTTTATTCACTTTCTTTTTCTCGAAATCTTTAAATTTCACAAGATCTGAATGTTTTTTAATTTAGCTAGATGAGCTTAAACTTTTACCCGTGACAAAGATTTTAGTTTGATAGTTAAGATTGAAATTGTGATTCTCTATAGATTGCAAAGTAGAGTCGACACTCGGGTGAAAAAGAATAATATTTTTCTTTAATTATTATTGTAAACCCATCATGGATTCCAAACAAAGCTTAAACCGATTCAAATAAATTTTCTAGGGAAATTATTTTCATAGTTAAAGAAAAAAAGTTTATCGATTGAAGAAAACAAAAATAATAGATTTCTTTGAATTCGGTTTCTTTGTAGTGGTTTTATCAATTTACAGTTATCGACAGATATGAAATATCTCAAATAGAAAAGAAAAGCTAATATAAGTGAAATATATGTATGCTGCGAAATGGTACGTGAATGTATTGGCATAGGCACATGAATAAAGTAAACTTAGAAAATGATAACGAATTGAAATAAAAAGAAAAGGTGCACAAAATATCACATGAAAATGCACTTGCCTTGTTCTACCAACCAATCACACGCTTGCATGTGCCATCATTTAACATTATTAATATGAAATTACGTATTGCGTTTGATATTTTCAATTAAATATTAGCTAAAACTAGATCATATCAACAAAACTTTGCCATACTAAAGATATTTTCCAAATTATCTCATTGTTAGAATTTCATAAGAAAAAGGAACCCACTTTGCAATTTTAATTATTTTCTGTGGAAAATGTGAAATTTCCTCTTTTGAAAATCTTTAGATATTTTCATGAAGAAGTTTCAGATATTATTTTTTTATCTTGGATTTGTTTGTTAATTATGTTTCAAATTCACATGCTTTTTCCTTGCTTATACAGACTAGTGTGTGATGTGATTAAAATAGAAAAAATAAGTAAATTATCACGGGACTTGTACGTTTAATCTACAATGTAAAAAAAAATTAAAAATTGGAAACTGAAACTCATTTTTTCTTGTCACAATTGCATTAATGTTTTCTTCTTTGAGATGAATGTCCGCAGTTGGTTTTAACATTTAAACTTACGCTTACTTTCACACTAAGGATTCATATTGTCTGACTTTGAAATAAAGGTAGAGAGAAGTTTAAGCAATCTTATTCATTAATTTCCAAATAGAAGGTTGTGATTTGTTGAACTTGGAAATGATAAAAAATAATATTTTATTCAATGAGTCAACTCTTCTTCTACTTCACCTTGACTTTACTGCAGAGAATCCTAATCCGGTTAATGCCAGGAAAATAGTATTTTTCTAAAAACAGATTTACTGCATTCTCGTTGAAATTTAAAATTTGTACAAAACATTTTTGTTCAAACTATAACATGACGTTTCTAAAACATTTTCAGATTTAATAGGATTGACCATTTGGGTTTGCTAACTATCTCCTTTGCAACGGTCTCTCATTTCCTAAGTTTTTCAGTTTGTGCATATTATAAATATGTTAGCCTTCGTTTAGAAAGTTTTATTTTAGCACATCGATCTCGAGGAATCAAACCAAACATTCTAAAATCAATTTGTGAATTAGATAAATTTTTACATGGTGCGAAACAAACAAACAACAATTAAATTTTGCTTTAATCAATTATTCAGTAAAAAATGGTTGTACTCAGCAAATCCATTATTATCCATAAAAAGTCAATGAGAAAGAGTTTATAGCTTCTAAATCAGTACTTCTATGATTGTTATAGTATCAAGGATATTGAGAAATAAAAGTATTATTATTAGGATAATGAGATGTGAAAAGATATTTTGATACGTTAAAGAAAATATGTTCCACTTTCCAGATGAGTATGGGTTGATGATTTCTTGACTGCAAACCTTGTCTAACATCAAGTAGTATGAAGAAAACCGATCATTCAAGTCAAAAATTTCTAGCAGATTATACAAAACAAAAGGACTTCTTTCACCTTGTGATATTATATATGTTTGTTCATTTGGTCCTTCTTCTACATATATTATTTATTTGGCTCTTTTTTTCACTTGATATGACGACGTTCAGTCAATTTACAAATTGCATGCAATAACATAACAAAGTTAACACATGACTTGAAAAAGTAACAGATTTCTTACCACAATGACTAGAAAAAATTGCTTAGCATAAGGATCAACTAGGTAACAATTGCATAACAAATGGACAAAAAGATAACGAATTAAATAGAAATTGAAATAAATGGATGAAGGGCACAACACATGTATGAAAAGGTTAATCATATTATACCGTATGGTTTAAAGAATTTCTTTCCCTATAAAACACGTTATAAGAACTAAGATGAAAGGTGTAGCCGATTTTTCACTTTGTTTTAAATAAGTATTATTTGGTTCATCTTATTGAAAAATATTGAAGTAAATGAATTGATGAAGCAACTAATTCGATGGTAGAGTCACTCATCCGATAGTAAAGAAAGAATTATAATATGTAAATTTTATAAATAACAAACAATAAGAAAATCATTATAGTTAGACTGACACTAAACTAAACATACAATTTGTAGTCCAATATTTATCTCAAAACTTTCATACCACTTGGTTTATTGATTTTTAAGTGTTATGAACGACTGTAAACTTGTTATAATACCATTTATACTAGTCTATAAATTGTCGCTTTTTGGTGGTTTAAAGAATTTATGTTGATTATGAAGCCCTCATATGACATTTTTATGTTGAGTTGAGTACTATGTAAAGACCTAAATCCAATATAATGCCCCTCTATACTAGTATGATAATTGGTTTTTGGTATTGCAAAGGCTTCAAGCTTGGTATAATTTTATTGATATTTAGTGGTACAAAACGCTTCAAACCAAGTATCAAACCCCCTGTATCAGTTTAGATGTTGATTTTGATGGTATGAAGGCTTTAGGACCAGTTCTCTTCAACTTCTAAAACATGAACTGAACTAAATTTAATTGAGCTGAACTTAACTTAACTTAACTGATCACTGAACTTCATTTGTTTACATTACTTTTTCAGTTAAAATTAGTGGATCCGACCTGAACTGAACTTAACTGAATTTAACTTAATTGAACTGAACTGAACCAAATTGAAGGTGAAGAAAATAGGGCTTGATATATCAAAGCCGTTTATACCAACTTTTTTCATTAATTTTTATGATATAAAGTATAAATCCCCCATACAAAGGTTTGATTTTTTTTATTTTTAGTAAACTCAAGGATTCAAACATTGTACAAAAACCCTTAGAGAAAAACGTGTTTATGTACATTGATTCTTCTTATTTTCGGTTCCGGTTCTCACATCATTCAACATCAAAGTTCTTCTAATTTCAGTTTCTGATTTTATCCCATTGAACTTTCGGATTAAAACCCTGAAAAAGTTTCAATTAGAAAGTCACTACACCACTTCAGAATTTTCCAGGAAAAAGGGAATCTTCTTCTGGTGTTCATCTTTTTCAAGCAGTTGCCACTTGGTGTTCATCATCTTCAGAGTTATCCGAAAAACTTCTCTTCAAATTTTTCTTCTTCAAGTGTAAATCTTAGGAATTCAAACGGACAATCTAGTAGTAATCTCCCCCAAATTCCAACAAAAACTTAGATATTGCATTTATTTCATGACTTCAATGTTCACAACCAACATTATTGTTTTGTGATCATTTTTTAGTAATTCATATTGCAAATAATGCACTTTTTATGAAAGCAACGAGCTTCTTGATATTCAATTATAGCTTTTTTTATATTCTCAAGTTCGAGATGACATCATTGATCCATGATTATTTCATTTCATCACATAATCAATGAGAAAATTTCTTAATGGACGCATTGCATTCACCATCTTTCAAGCAACATATACATGAATTAGGATTATGTCTTGTTTGTGATGCCCGTCTTGCAGGCAAATGGTAATATAATAGAGATTACATACTATATTAGTTTTAGTTATTTTGACAAAGTTTGTTAGTTATGACCATTCGTCTTAGTTCAAATGAATTCAATTTTACTGAATTTCGTTCAGTTCTTCCAAAAATATTAATTCTATATACGCTATTTAGAGTTGTAAACTGGGCTAATGAAATAAAAAAAAGAAGTGTTTTTCAATCTCATTTCTATTAGGAATCCAAGAAAAAGGGATTTGGAAATAAAATTTTTCATTTCCATTGGAGAATTCTCAGTCTCCACTAAATAAAAGATGCACTAATTTTCTTTTCAAAAAATTTATTCAGTTTCGAAACATATTTAATTATTGATAAATAGTAAGATGCTGAACGTTACTTTTTGAATCTATTATTATCTTCTATCTTAAATTATTTGCAATTATTTGAGAATTTTCGTAAAGTTGAATATTTGTAATTATTGTAAATTAAATTATATTATACTCTGTCCAGATTTGTCCCGCTAGAGAATACTAAATAGTGTTCCTAATTGCTATCAATTTTTTCTTTATTGCTTCATAATTTATTTTGTAGCTTTTTTATAATATTAGACCATCAAAAGCATAAGGGTTCAACAATTTGTTTACATTTTGTCTAAAATTTCAGGAAAGATCTTGACTTTTTATTCAGACATTATTTATCTATAGCTCAAATATATTAAAATGAAATTCTATGGTCATTTATTGATCATTTGGAACGCTTTGATATCAATAACTACACCAAAATAAAGCTACACGGTAGACATCTAAAACCTCAAACAAGTCAATTTTAAAAGTTACACAATCAAATTAGATATTAGCCTTTTTGCTGATCCAACGCCATCAACACAGTTTGTGGGTTACAAGTATAACTTATGCATTTTCTTACAGCAAAACTTCTTAGAATCTGACAACAATATGTTATAGAACCCGTATTGAAGACACTTAGACTCACAACAAGCAACACAAAATGCACTAACCATCAAGTAATTACATGAAAATAACCTACACCCAATTCAAGCTAGCCGATTCCCTTAGATAGAGATACTATTCGGGATTCCACGACCGGTCACTCAAGGTCCCGAAGTGGGCAGGAGTAACTCATAAGGAGGAATCCCAGCACCACTCCTGTTCTTAAGGCGAACGTTCTTATTCCTTGTGTTTATAATCTCTTCTATCTCCTCTAATCGAGCTGAGAATCTATTGAACATTTGTCTCACTTCATAATCATCGATCCAATGGCAATGCAGCTGATTTAGCTGTCCCAAATACTCTTCATCCAGGGAGTGAGTGGACAGAGTGTCCTGAACAGCCATCACTTTCGTGGCTTGAAGTTTCGTCGGCAAAGAGGACAGGAAAGTCTGCTGAGGATTGATGTAGAAACTTTCATAATCTGAATCATTTTCATCGGGAATAAGTTTTCGCATTAGGGTAGGCCGGTTCGGGACATACCCTCCAAAGGGATACTGTCCAAAGTTTAAGGCCGCATGCTGGCCCGAGGCAATCCATATCATAGTAGTCAGTATGCCACACAAGTCGGGTTTCGTATCGAGTTTAGGCCACCAGGGTTCATTTCTTTTGTCATAGTGGCCTTTGTTCTTAATCTCGTCCCACCAACTCTGGAGCTCGGTGTCCGATTTGACCGAGTTAGGGTCTTTATAGAAGTGGTCAACATAGGATTTGACCCATTCTTCAATGGCTGACCATATGAGAAGCCCGTCCGAGGCATAAGGGTAGTCTTCGATCACTAGTCTCACGCCACCTGGCATCGAAGAATCCTCAACTGCCATGCCCCTGGATAATGAATCACGAAGAACATTAGCATAATGATAGCAATCCTATAGGTGTTCTATAGAGGTTCTATAGCAGTTTTACCGGCGAAGAAGATCGGTGGGCAAGGCCTCCATATCGAACCGCCACATGCTCTTGTAAGCTGCAGAGCTGATCTCCATGGCATACTTTCCGGGGCTAAAACAGGCCTCGATTATGCCTCCACCATTGATCAAACTCTGCCTCGCAAGTGCATTTATTTCTAGTGTATACCGCATATGGGGATGCAACAGCTTGTAAATTGGGTGCATTGCACTGAGTTGTCTGTGAGTTGCAATTATATAAGGCTCCATTGCAGCATGAGTTTTCAACCTGAAATTCGAAACGAAGCACATTTAGACTGCATTCGCTCGAACAAAAATACATGAAACAACAATGTAGATATAGCCTAACCAGTGATTAACTAGCTGATGCACCCCAGCATCATTGGAGCACACATGTGCTTTAGCTAGCTTCCAAATCCAGTGTGTTGTAGAATCGTGGCCATGGGTGTAAACCTGTTTATTTGAAGGCAAAGACGGTTTAGGAGGAAGAGAAAGCTCAATAGCTATTGGCCTTAGCATATTCTTCTGGTTATAGAAAAAAACTGTCCTCGAGGCATAGGCTTTTCTCCCTGGCAAGGAGTTCATCTTTTCGATAAATGGAAAAAGCAAGTCATGGTAGTCAAGTATGAAAAGTCTCTTCTCCTCTATCGCCTGAATCAAGCGACAAATAAGTATCTAGCTATCGAGAATAAAGTAAATCACAGGAAAAAGTTAAGGCTATTTTACCTGTTCTATAGTCATACCATTGAGCTCTCGCTCAATTACATCCCTTGTAAGTGCTGATTCTGGAGGGCCGTAGACAACAGGGTCCAGCTTACTCAAAATTGGAAATTCCTGTAACAAATAACACCTCAGGACTTCATAACTAAAGACAGAAATAAGCTGAGAGAGTAGCAAATTACCTTTAAAATCTCGATGTTCACCGGGTTGACACCAGCCAAAGCTTGTCGGGCAAATTCATTGTCACGAATCCAAGCAAATCTATCCCCTAAACAAAATACATGTTAACTATTATTTATTAAGTTAGGCGTGAAAAATATGAAACCGGTATATACTTACGTCTTATAACAGAAGGAGTTTCGTATTTCAGCAATCTCTTGCCGACACTTTGAACCTGTTTCAAAACATTGCCAACGATTGAAGGAACCGGTTTTTGCTCTTCCATTTGCAAGAGAAGACCATCATTGTAAAGCTTGTCAATATCAGAGAAACACGAGAAGGGGATATCGGAAGTCGATAAAGCAGCAGTTATACTCGGTATAAGATTGTGAAGCAGAGCTTTCAGCCTTCCGGCTGAAAAAGTATTCTGCTTGATCTCCTCAAAAGTTTCATCTCTAGGCACATAAACCGGATGTGGCTTCTCAATTCGCCTCTCAGAGAGTGGATCTACAACATTTATCCCAAATAGAATAAGTACAGCAAAAATGTGAACAGCATAATTGCAATTTCAGACAAAGATGTAACCTTTTTTGGTTGGAGGGCGCCCGGTCCTACAACGTCTAGGATAAGGCCATTCCTTATTGCCCCCAAAGACCGGTCTTGCAAGATCTTCGTCCTTGTCGGGATTTCCCAAATCGTTGTAAGGGGCATAATCGTAAATTCTATCGTGAGGCTTTCGTGCGCCTTTTCCATTCCCTCGAATGCTAAGCAAGTCTTCTTCACGGATATCTTGAATCCCGGGGGGTGTTTGTGATGGCAAGTAAGCCTGTTGAAACAATACATGTATTAGACAGGCTATAGACGTCATTAGAACGAGAGAATTAGAAATGGAAGTGTCTTTGTTACTTTGTTTCTGAAGATGATTCGGGTTTGCGGACTGTCTTTTTGAGAGTGGATCCAAGTGTTTGCAGTGAAGAAAAAGGGGCTATCATTGAAACCGTGAATCACAATTTCCACCAAGTAAAACTCCTTAGAATGAAGATTAGTAACACAGACCGCCCCCGGGTTGCCAAACTCACAAGGGACTGTAAAGTCAGCTGCATATTCAACAACATGAGCATGGCTTGATGGCTTTGGGAGCCATCCCTTAACACTAGACTGTATGCTCTTTCCTGAATTGGTCACTGCAATCAAACAAGAAAAAATTTGCAAACTTTATAATACCCACAAAAAAACAGAGAGATTTCAACAGTTCTACTTGTCTACCTTATACAAAAGTACATAAGAACATGTTTAAAAGCATAAAGATTCAATCTTTACACGGATCTTAATCTTAAAATATAAACCCATTTAATATGTAAAAGAGAGAAAAAAACAAAATAAAGGGAAAGTGAGATGCTAACCAGGGTCAACCTCTTCACTGATAAGTTGGATCAAGATTCCTTGGCCAATCCCGTTGACAAAATACTCCCATTGATCTTCAATTTTCTCATTAATTGTCTCTTTGATCTTCTTCCTTATAGTTATCACAGCTCTCACTTCAATCCCTCCGCCTTGCTCCAGCAGCCCGCCGTTCATTTCCTTGCTAGCAGCTTCCACAGCCTTGTCATCGCTGCTTATCACAGCCCGGATTGACCCGCCGTAGTTGACCTGAGATAACGGCACACGGGTGGTTGTTTTGTGGTACCGGTTGTTCCCGGCGATGGCTTGTGATCGCCGGAATGCGATTTCCGGCTTCAAATGAGACAATTGCTTTAGTCCGTACATTTCTTCCTTCAGTTGAAAGGACAAAGGCGGCAACTTTAGCCTTATGTCGGAATTAGACAGAGGGGGCCGAGATCTTATAGTACAGAGTTTACTACTTTATGTTCGATTGTTGGTAGGAGCCGAGAAGAGAGTTCACAACGATGCATATATTATAATATTATTTCATTATGGGAGGATTGTAAGGCCCAGCGGCGTACGGTGGCGCGTGGAGAAATGTTGGCTGAACTCTCGACTCGATGCTGTAGTGGCGCGTTAGATTGGACGCGCATGTTAATTGATAATTGAATTCAGAAAGACTTCATAATATTATTTGCTTACGACTTGCGAGTAATGCATTATACCCATAACTTTTGCACTAACCCTTTTGTGCCTTTTAATTACCAAAAGGAATAGATGATCCGTTAGTTTTTATTTTTATTTTTATCTTTTTGCAAAAGTGCGTTAGATTATTTGTTTTATGTTGACATGTTGATTTGTGTGTTAAGCAAGATTCTAAGGTGACTTTGTTTTAAACAAAGTTACTTTAATTTCATTAATCCCATCATTTATTGAGTGGGGTCCACCACCAATTCAATGGTGAGATCAACTAAGTTATATTTATTTTGTTTAAAACAAAGTAAGTATAGCCTATACCTGTTACATGAATATGATCTTGTGGTTCGTTATTAAAATCATTGTGGACCTGTTTGGGATCCGTTTAGGTGTTGTTTTGGGATCTTCCGTCGTGTTTTGGGTTTTTAGAGCGTTTCTAGGCCCTTAGCCGTCTAGACTCGATTTTCAAAGTTTTTATATTTATAATAAATGCATTTTAATTTTTTTATCTACTAAACTAGCTTATTTTGTTAAATTAAGATTCATTAAAGTCTCATTACAATAAAATTTATCATTTTGAATCTTGAAACGTAAAAAAATTTACTTTATACCATAAAAAGAATGTCTATATCATTTCCAACAACTATAAATTTTTAAAATACAATTAAAAATATATATTTTACATATTTAATTATATTATAACTCTATTTTTAGTTATAGTTTAATTTTTATTTCCTAATATATATTAAAAATATAAAAAATATAAATCCACGTAGAATCCGCCTAGATCTTGGAAGCCCTGTTCACCCGACTAGCGTCTAGCGCTTTTTAAAATCTTTGATTAAAGTTGATGTTATAGAGAAATTAGTGATTTTGTTCAAATCAAAGGACAATCAAATGATATATATACTCAATCCAATTCAACTGTGTTGGAATTGGTTGAGTTTAATTGAATTAGATTGAAGGATAAACTTTAAAAACATCCCTTAAGGTTTTGATTTTTTGCAAAAACATCTCTAAGCTTTTTTTTTCCAAAATCATTCCTCGAGGTTTCAGGACGTTAAAAAAATACTGAAAATCCGTTAGTGGGGTTAAAATTGCTGACATGGCAAGGGTATTTTAGTCAAATTCACATTTTAACCCCAAAATCCATTTACCTTAACCCAAATATTCATTTACCCTAACCTAATCTAATCCTAATCCTAATTTTCCCCATCACCGGCGATTTCACCGGAAAATCGTGATTCCGGTGAAATCACCAAAAACCATCGCCACTCATTGTTTTCTCGGTCAAAACCCACTGCCGATCACCTCTCTTCTCCCTCCACCCGTCGTTTCTCTCTCCCCGAAACACCATCTCGCCGGAAAACACGACTGCTTCGAATTTAAAACCCCACCGGCGTTGAAATAGGTGAAGACGAGGAGTGGTTTCGGCGGCTGGGTTGGAATCGGTTTTAGATCTGAGGTTTCCTGACGGTGTGAGATCGGGAGGAGAAGACAAGAAAGATGGAGGAGATAATGGAACGACAACCCGTCTCTCGTTTTTCTAACGACGAGAAATCGGGACTGGAAGGGACAGATCTAAGATTAGAGAGAGAGGGCGGCATAGAGATCCCTCGTTTTTCCAGTGAACTGAAAGGGACAAATCCCGATTTTCGGTAAAAGAGTGGCGGAATCTGGGAGTTCACAACGAAATTTGGAGTTTCCGACGAGATCCTGATTTGCCAGTATAGTTCCGGTGCTGGAGGTTGGCCGACGACAGGTATTTCCAGCGACAGGTCAACATTAGGGTTGGGTAGACTTTAAGGGATACTTTGACCATTTTGCCCCTTGTCAAAATGTAATTTTACTATTTAATCCTCATGCCACATCAGCATTTGACAGATCTGGAATGGAAAAGTATCTTTTTTGTTAACGATCGGAAACCTCGAAGGATGATTTTATAAAAAAAAAAGTCCATGGATGTTTTTACAAAAAATCGAAATCTCAGGAGATGTTTTTGAAGTTTACCTTAGATTGAATAGACCTTATATCAATTGAATTAAAAGTTATAATATTGGTTAATGATTATATATTTAAATTTAGAAAATAAAATATGAGATAATTTTTAAGTTGACTTTAATTTTTATATAGTACTCATATTTTTTCACAATGAGAACTCTAAAATTTAATCTAATAATTGAGGTGTATAAAGTAATAACTATTTTCCCTTATTTTACACCCGAAACATATATAATAATAGCAACAACTCAAAAATAATATTTATAATCATCACTCTTGTTATATTGTTTATTCATGCATAATCATCATAATAAGAATACTTGTTTTGAAATCGTTATCTACAGGTTATTAAGATTATAAAACAAGTTCTAAAAAATAACAGTTAGCTGAAATTGCATGAGACTTAATAATAAGAAAAAAAATGATTACTGAATATTGCTCTAAGAACATTAAAAATAAAAATAACGACTAACCTTCTTTTTATGAGCACTTTGAAACATTTTCTTCAAAAATAATTCTAATACACATAATTGTTGTTATTTATCTTTAAAAAATGTTGGTAATAATAACACTTTTCTTAAAGTCTTTTACATCAATAAATTGTATGGCATAATTCTATTATTTGTTCTGAGGTAATAATGATGCTCAATAAGTACCAGCAATGTGATTATCCGGTTTTTAAATAATGTAAAAGTTATTCAAGAATATCCATGCATTTTTTAATTATAGAACCATCCAACATGTAACTTTCACATATTTAAACTATATCGTTGCTTTACAAACTCTACTCAAAATTTTATTGTTACATCATTTATATCATTTATTAAATTGATACAGTAAATATACTCAAATTATACTCTCAACATGAGTGTTGTTGCATTGCAAGCTTGCTTTAAACTATTATCAATGAAGCTGAAAACTGACTGTAAAAACTAAAAAGATAAAAATACTCAATTCTAAAATATTGTATTATTTTAATTTTTTAGATTTTTTATTTGATTCATTGCAGCTTTGTTGAACAACATTCAATCTGATATGAATAGTGTATTTGGCTGTGATGAATGAGTTTCCATCTTTACATTCACAAGGATTTGAACTTAAAACCTTCTTTCAGCAATTCAATGCATGTACCACTTGAACCAGCTCTAACTAATGTAAGAAATACATAATATTTAAAAAATGATATATTTTCTAAAATATAATATATTTAAAGAGTACTTCTATTTTCATACCACGTTGTGGATATTATTATTAGCCGTAATGATAAGCTCAAGATTTCAAGTTTATGAAGGCCCTAATTCTTGATTTGAATTTATAGTCAGTAAAAATAAATTTAGGTTTTAATTCAGTTTAAATAAGTATAATTTAAGTTGAGTTGAATTTAAATAAATTCTTTTTAGTTTATTTTCAGTAAATTTCATCAAATTGATATTTTAACCACCACCATCACCAATAATAATTAAATTTTTTATGTTTTTAAAAGGAATCAAATTATAAATTACTCTTTTATCCTTATTCGTTTTAAAATATTTTTTAAATAATAATAAAATATTTTAAGTTATTTGGTTAGTGAATTCAAATTCTGTAATTATCCATTAAACATATTGTCAACTAATATATCTATAAAAATTATTTCTAAAATTTAGTTTGATTATAAATTATATATTTGTGCATCGTTTAGGTACTACACTAGTAGTTTTAGTAGTAATTGAAGGAATTCATCATCGAAAAAGTCAACCGCAATGGCAGAATATCGGTTAAAATTTTCTAGAATTCATAGTACCGTGTTTCTTGGAATAACATTTGATGATATAAAGTGACAGGCAAGTGATCTAAAGGCTTGCCTGTGAGGAATCTGAGAAGAAACTTTAGGCAGAACTTGATTAAGCTTTCAAATGTAAGCCCTCCAACCTCCCATGTGCGAACTCCTCTTGATTTGGGATCGTTGCTAGACGATTGGTGTTGCACGCTGTTGTGACTTTCTAGCAAGTATACTAGGTCGTCTTGTAATATAGATGGTGGGTTGTTGGACCAGCTTCGCTGATGAAAGCAGCTCACTGATGGACATTGGTGAAGACAGCTCGCTGACGAGGGAGCGTGTTGATGGACCTGGTGAAAGTAGCTCACTAACAAAGTAGCTCGCTGAAGGATCTGTTCGCTGGAGAAGGCAACTCACTGGAAGAGTTCGCTGATGGACGCGCTCACTGATGGATTTCGCTCTGACAATCACTGAGAAATCAAGTGTCTCAACATGGAAATCAAATACACTGAAAGCGCTCTCGCTGGAGTTCTTCCACGTGGAGCATTAAATGCAAAA